>JAZKJV010001417.1:476388-646742 GCA_037367405.1 Ottelia alismoides | reverse complement strand
TAATCCAAAAAAATTAGATTAGTGTGTAATTAATTTTCTTATATTTTATCGGTATTTTTTTTAATTTTTTATCCCCTCTAAAACCACCAAAAAATTACAAATCTCAAAAATTGCGGTTTTTCGTAGACAAGGAAAGCCACCAAAAATATCACTTTGCACAGGTGACCTCTTTTGCTTCTGGGCCCTTCATGAAAGTTGTAGATCTCGTCGAGACGTACAACTTTCGTGAAGAAAACTTTTCGATCCGAGGTCTCTTTCTCCTTCTTCTCCATCCTTAAAGTTGAATTTCTTTGGGGGTGCCACGTGGCAGCCCCTGGGCGTGCCACGTGGCACCCCCACTTGCTCTCTCTCTCCGCACGCACGTGCACATCACGTGCAGACCCCTCTCATCCCCTACCTCCAGCCGTTACCCACCCCCCCCTCCCCCCACCCACCCCCCGCCGTTCCTCGCCCTCCCTCGTAACCGTCGCCACCTCCGCTCCCTCTAGCCGTTACGAGTCCAACCGGCCACCCTCCTATAAAAGCCCATCGTCTGCGGCCCCAAACCTCATCCGCCCTTCTCCGAGCACGGGCTTGAACTTGGCTGGTGACAGCAGCCGGGCACAGCAACCCCTCTGACCGGCGTGATCCAAGGAGGTGTCCCTCCTTGTTGCTGCTCTCCACGAGTAGCTGAGCTACGTTGTGCTTTGCCCACGACGAGGCGAAAACCAGGAGGGAGCTACTGCTTCTCCTACACTTCAGGCGACACACTTCCCCCCTTTGTTTCTTTGATTTTTATTTTTTTGTTGCAGGTTCATCATACATTAACCTGACCTCCGCCGCGCGGGGGTGCGCCCACCGCCAGCGCCGCACCTCCACCCTTCACCGCACCACCGCGTGGGCTCCGCCTTCACCTCCCAGCGCTGCAGCCGCATAGCGCGGCGCCTCCGCCAGCGTCGCACCTCCCTCCCCTTCACCGCCAGCGCCACCTCTTCTCCTCTGCGCGCGGCCTCCACCAGCGCCGCACCTCCCTCCCCTTCACCGCCAGCACCGCACCTCCCTCCTAGCCTCTGCCGCCGACCACCTGACCTCCGCCGCGCGGGGGTGCCGCCCTCCGCCATAGGGCATCGCGCGTGGGTGCTCCTCGTTGGGGATCTGCAACCTCCCCTCACGTGAGAAGCACGTGAGGAAGGAATAATTTTTATCAAAGCCCCCCCAGTTCCTGAGATTTACGAAGTGGCCAGAAAGTTGCTGACGTCAGCGTCACGTGCTGGGCACGTGATGCATTGGAAAAATTGCATCAAAAACCGACAGATTTCACAAATTTCAGATAAGCCCCTCAGGGATGCTTTTGAAGAAGAAAATTTAACTTTCATTACATTTCAGTCCCTAGATCTTTATTATTGCATAACTTTCTCATACGAACTCCGTTTCTAGCGTATAATATGTCATTTTGAAGCTATTTTCGTGCTCTACAAATTAGCAGAGTTTATGGACAGATCTGAGGTTGTTTTTGGATGAAAATTATTTGAGGATAAATTTGATCTATGCAGGCTATTTCTTGACTGAATTTGTTCTATTCCTATTGAGAAATTCTAACCTTATCTGCAGGAATTTGGGTGAAATCATTTTATTACAGCGAGAAAGATGAGAACCAATGATCTTGTGAAGATTGGTTCATGAATTGAAATGAAGAGACATCCTTGTCAAGTATAGATTTGGAATTCTTGAATTTATCGAATAACTTTTTAAAGTTTGATGAATTAGATATCCTAGCAGGAACTATAGGCTTGATCAATACATTCCCTGACTTTCTTATGATTTAAAATCATTATTTGCAGGGATTAAAAGCTTGAGATCTAAATCTATTCATTGTGGTTAACTGCAAGCTTGAGCTCTATTTGATAAATATTCTCGTGTTAAACCATATTTGATCTGTGATAAATTTGAGGATTAATTGATCATTTCATGAGGATTGAACTGTATAATTCGCAGATCCTGGGCATAATTCTCTCTGTTTTACATCCTCATCATTGTTTGACCGAGCATAAATTAATTATTTAATTTGATTTAAGGCCACACAACTAAATATCTCCGTTCCTTGTGTCGACCTTGGTAAACTTGCCAAGTAAAAATACTCCACAACATTCAAAGATTGTGGTATTTTGACGACCGAAATCCGCTTCCTATACTACAATTCCTCATCATTAAAGAGGTGGATTTCGCGCTCATCAAATGGCGCCGTTGCCAGGGGAACGGCGAATTTTTAGGGTTTTGAATCATTTTTTTTAATTAATTTTTGTGAAGGTAGTTTTTGTGACATTTTTTTTCTCTTTTGCAATTTTTCATTATTTTTTTTCTTTCTTTTTTCTTCTTCTGATACTAACCGCAATCTCTCTCTTTGCAGAATACTGGAGCGGAATTTACAGATATAAATCAAGGACTGTGCGAAGAAGACGAATTTGTATTTTTGAGGGAGAGTAGCATAGATTTAATTTTCCGCAATTTTCACAGGGTCCCTCTCTCCTTGTGCCCTGTCAATTTGTAATATTCAGGACTGGACTCTCTGTGGCTTGGCGTAGAATTTAGGAGCACATACGGTAGATTAGAATTATTTGATTGTGCTCGTAATCTTTAGGCCACACTCTCACTAATTAAACGCACTGTAGATCGTTTAACATTAGCAAAAATTTCAATCAATTCTTCCCGCTAATAGAAATATCTGTTTAGGCGTTTTTTTTTTCATCTGTGCATATCATTTAGTTTAAATTTTAATTCCTTGTACTGCATCTCGCATGAAGAACGCGAGGAGTCACTGTAAGTCTTTCTCTTAAGCATGCATCATTGATTTACGTTTGCATTGGCTTTTCCGATTCTCCTTCTCAAGTTTACAACTTAGGGATTAACGGAATTGGGACTGCTCGTTAGGCGTGAATTTCTGTACTCACATAAACTACAGTGATAACCTTAATCTAAAATTGGGACTGCTAATCAAGGTGACTGTATATAAACTGACCTAAAATTAACTTTTGTCTGGTGGAGAGAAACCCACTCATTGTTTGTGTAAGGACAAGATCGCACACCTTAGGGTAGAGCCAAAAACCGAAATGCTTCATTCAGACTACTGAGTTTAATATAATTAGCTACTTTCAGTGAGGGTCTCGAGTAGCCGTTTACGGTCCGACTTCCCTTAGCAGAGTAGGTGGTTTAGAGGACACCGCGGAAGGCACCGTCCTCAAGTAACACGGGTAGCCGTTTACGGTCCGTACTTACACCTATACTGGCTGAGAGTAGGTGCAACAGTTGTATGAACTCGGGACAGTCTTTGTGAAATATCTCGGCACCTAACAGCTCCGCTTAATCTGCAAGATTATTTTGTCATTAAATTAAAAATTGAAAAGATAAAGCGGCCGAACCCTAACGTGCCTTCACCTGAGTTGAGTGGGTGAATCAACGTATTGTTTTGTGTTTGATTTGTGTACGTCAAAGACCTTGCAATTGCAAGCAAATCGTGTTCGCTGATCATTCCATCCCTCTTGACAAGATGTCGGCACAGTGGTCTTCTTTCCCGATCTCCACGACCATGTCCCGATATTCTTCTCATCCATCATTCTCTTCCCGCCCATACATCCCACCCTATGACCACACTTCTTCTTGGAATAGTCCTCTCTCACATTCGGAGAATCTTATGGACATAAGAGAGAGATCAGAATTGAGGATAAACAATAGAGTGACCGATATTGACAATAGAACACGATTTCCGGTCACTAGGATCTCACAACCTCTTGAATTATCCCCGACTCAAGATAAGTATCAATTTTCCTTTGATAACCCACGAGAAAACAAACTCAAGGAAATTCAACTCATGACCAGACCATAATGTTTATGAACAATCAATACTCTCCTCGAGGATACATGCCCGAATCACGACACATGGAGACTGATTATACAATCACTAGTCATGAGATGTTTGAGGATGAGATTGCTCGGATTAATCATAGAGCAGACACCTTAACTATGAGAATATATGATCTCATCCAGTCAATGCAAAATTCAGAAGAAGTGAGGCCACCACCATGCGAACCACTAGATCATCACAATCAGACACAACCACTGACCTCTGACCCCCCGACTGACCATATTACAGAAAATACCAAAAAAAATTGAAAATTTTGAAAATTCAAAAAAATTGGACAATTCTGAAATGGAAGCATTTTGCAAGAGTCTGATCTTAGAGCTTCCCATTAATCAAAGCCATAGAATATGTGCCCGATCTTAAGAGATTTATGAAGAGTCGACTGATACCAAAAAAGACGGGCAAGACACGATCCAGGACTGAATATCATGTCATATCTATGGCTAGTTCTTTGGTGATGAATCATAAACTCAAAAGCCGCAAAGTCAAGCGGTTGACTCGGGTCACATGTGAAATTGAGGATTCTATATTCACTCATGTTCGGTTAGACGACGACTCTACATTAAACATCCTCCCCAAGTCCATCTTTGACCAACTCAAACTCGGACAACTCAAAAAGACTAGGGTGGTCGTTCAATTTACCCGATCGATCTACCAAAAGACCGCGGGGGGATCGTTTCTGTCGTCATAAATTTCCGAGGGAAAAACACAAAGTGGACTTTATTGTCCTTGACATTGAGCACCCCGGAAGGATGTCTGAGTCTCCTATTATTTTAGGAAAGCCATTCTTAGCCTCCGCTAAAGCAATGTCGATTGCGAGACTCAGGAAATCAAGTTCCCGAACTCGGACCACAATGAACACGAACCCAATGACACATCCGGCTCTGAGGAAAACCAACTTGAAACCAACAGTTATGATCAGGATAATTCACACTATCAGACATCTCCGCATGACACACTGATAAAAACAATAGGAGAGTCACCCAACAAACTGACTGTTGAACAAACTTTGGATTCTCACCACCCTATCACTGCTCCTAGGAAAATTCAAGATTTTGGAGCTTCTGAAGAATTGGACCATATTTTTGAAGATCACCACGATTATTTGAGTGGTCCAATCTTTGAGTCGGCAGTAATTCATGAGATACTTGAACCATATAAGGACCCGACTCTGGAAACATCCGATGTCACCAAAATTCATGATCATACGAAGGTGACATCAGCGCCCCCAACCTTAAACCACAGAAACACAAGGAACAATCTCCCTCGACCGAAGCGGTGCATGACCCTTCAAGAATTGGTAGACTTTTATGGGGATTCATCTGATGAGGAACTCACAAATGCCACATCGGTTACTCAAGACAGGGAGATGAAGACTGTCCAACTTCCTCCCAATACTTCTCAAGGAAACAAACCGACCAAGAAAGTCACCTTTGACCTTACACATCAGGTGATTTCTGACGAGTCCTCGTCCGATCATGATGTGGTTCATCAGATAAGTGCAATAGGTACAGCTCTGATCCAAGGGCACTTACCTCTGATCGACAAAAGTTGGAGATCCTCTGCAGACGACTACTATTCTCCTGAGGACGACTCCGACGATGGCTAGTCTTCTTCTTCTTCGGCCCCCTCTTCATCACACTCATCATCTCCATACTATCTCCCTCCACACTCCCGCAAGAAGGTCCGTCGCAAACCTCCTTGATCTTGTACATCCGCAAATCTACCCGGTTCCCCATCTGTAATTAACCGATTATACTTAGGCTGACCTGAGCCTAAGTATAGGGGGACCGCATCCATTGTTTATACATCACTTCTCTTCTTTTATTTTTAATCCTTCTGTATTTAGTACGAGCTATGTCAACATTTCACTTTGTGCCATGGGGACATAGCACAAGCTAAGTATAGGGGGGTGTATTTGTATATATTTTATCTACTTTATCCATAGCTCGTACTTTAATCGTTTTTATCTAACATCGGGGATGGGTACAAGTAGTGTATACTACCTGTTTTTCAAAAAAAAAGAAAAAAAAACTTTTTGCATTAAAAAAAATCATCACTCATGGTCTTGCATTTCATCAAGCATTCCTTGGTCGATATATTCCTGACACATTCACCATCACTCAAGGCTTGAGGATTTGTGAGGACACTTGATTTCTGAAATCTTGAGATTCTGAGTTAGCCTGCCTTAGTCATTAGGGTTTTGAACTTAATAATCCACACTTCCCTAGTTTGAAAGATTTGAGCGCTATATTGCACTCTTCATCTCTACCTTCAAAGAATATGATCAGCACAAATCACTTCCACAACTGCATGATTGATGAGATGAGTTGAGATATCACTTGAAGAACTAGGACTAGAGATTTGAGTTTAGATCCGATCTGATGATATTCGAGGATGGATAAAGTTAACGAGGGCTTCAGAAAACCTGAGTGTCAGCAAAAACATAGCCAGTATGTGAACAAGTTCATATGCTATCTTTTTGATATTGACCTAAGTGCCAGGGTGTGATGAAACTTAATGAAAATTTGTTGATCAGTGTGCGCCAACTTTTGGTAAAAGCAGTGGAGCTAGCCAAAAAAAAAGAAGAAAAAAAAGAAAAGAAAAGAAATGTCAAAGAAAAGCTCTATCATCTAAAGTCAAATTCCAAATGAGCTTCCACCAATGGCAAGCGCTCCCAAATTTTCAAAGTGTCCACTTGGACCAAACACTAATTAGGACCAAGGAGTCGGGCTGACATCATAAAAGGGCTCTGCATCGTAAGCGATACAAGTCTGGGTGTCGAAGGTATCTTAGATACTCAAAAGAGACACACCCCGGTGTACTCCCAGAAAAACAAGTGCAGACGACTCCAAATTCTCTTGACGGACACATTGATCAACAAAATAAAATATACTTGTGTTGAGTAATAAGGCACTCGAGAGGCACCTTGTTCCAATGAAAGGGAGAGAAAATCAGACACAATCCTATGCCCTCTATCAACTGGCCGTCCATCTACACTTTCAAGTCTGACAAACTAATGTGACGGTTGACTGAAGCAAGAATAGACTTATTCCCTAGGGCTGAGGATCAGGTCTAGAGGAGAGTCTCTTGGATTGGAACTTTGGGTGATGTCTCAACTTGACTCTCATAAATGCAGTACACTAAGAATCATATCCTTATACTATATGTACAAAAAGAGAGTTTGAAAATTAGAGAAGTTGGGTTCCTTTTGATTAAAGCTTGGGTGAGCTCAGAATTTTAGGATCACTCAAATTAAGGGTCTTCTCTGAATTAAGCCTTGAAAATTCACATGCACAGTCAGGATGTAATCAACTAAGTCATTCATTCATGCTCGGGGACGAGCATGGTCTAAGTATAAGGGTATGATGAATCTCGTATTCATCATGCTAAAATCAGTCATTTAGGCTCTGTCCCCCATCATCCACCTGCAATTAATCATTAATAGAGCATTATTAGCCATCATACATGTGTAAATAGTATCTGCAATTCATCATGCATAATTGCATTTAAAAATCCCATGTGTAAATTAGCCCAAAAAGCTGCTAACTTCTCACATTTTTAGATAATTCATCCTAACTCCGATTGACCCCAAACCACCTCCATTGTGTAGATATTACTAACCTTATTAAATAAAAAATACAAAAAATTACTGACTCCAATAAGTGTCAAATAATCCCAAAGTCAAATTTCACATCTGACGGACTAAAACGAGCATATCTCCCACATACAGTGTTCGATTTTGGTCTACTCACTTTTAAAGTACTCCATTTTCAAATACCTTCAAAACAAGACCAATTCATAAAATTCGGAGCTCATTTGTGAAAGTTGGGTTTTGGGCCTCTTTTGTGCATTTTAACTTTTTGCCAATTTTGACCTGAGACTTTATGTGTTTAATTAACTCTTTTAATTTTATTTCTTTTTAATTTGTGTCCTTTGATGAAATTTTTAATAAGAAACGCAAAAATTCAAATCCAGATTAAAACGGAGATCAAAGAAATTGACCAAGTCCAAGTGTCCGTTGTCGGTCTGTGCAAAAGTTGAGCGTTTCTTACTTTTATTTTATTTTCCTAATTTCTTATCCTTTAAAAATCCAAAAAAATTAGATTAGTGTGTAATTAATTTTCTTATATTTTATCGTATTTTTTTTTAATTTTTTATCCCCTCTAAAACCACCAAAAAAATTACAAATCTCAAAAATGCGGTTTTTCGTAGACAAGGAAAGCCACCAAAAATATCACTTTGCACAGGTGACCTCTTTTGCTTCTGGGCCCTTCATGAAAGTTGTAGATCTCGTCGAGACGTACAACTTTCGTGAAGAAAACTTTTCGATCCGAGGTCTCTTTCTCCTTCTTCTCCATCCTTAAAGTTGAATTTTCTTTGGGGGTGCCACGTGGCAGCCCCTGGGCGTGCCACGTGGCACCCCCACTTGCTCTCTCTCTCCGCACGCACGTGCACATCACGTGCAGACCCCTCTCATCCCCTACCTCCAGCCGTTACCCAACCCCCCCCTCCCCCCACCCACCCCCCGCCGTTCCTCGCCCTCCCTCGTAACCGTCGCCGCCTCCGCTCCCTCTAGCCGTTACGAGTCCAACCGGCCACCCTCCTATAAAAGCCCATCGTCTGCGGCCCCAAACCTCATCCGCCCTTCTCCGAGCACGGGCTTGAACTTGGCTGGTGACAGCAGCCGGGCACAGCAACCCCTCTGACCGGCGTGATCCAAGGAGGTGTCCCTCCTTGTTGCTGCTCTCCACGAGTAGCTGAGCTACGTTGTGCTTCGCCCAAGACGAGGCGAAAACCAGGAGGGAGCTACTGCTTCTCCTACACTTCAGGCGACACACTTCCCCCATTTGTTTCTTTGATTTTTATTTTTTTTGTTGCAGGTTCATCATACATTAACCTGACCTCCGCCGCGCGGGGGTGCCGCCAACGCCAGCGCCGCACCTCCACCCTTCACCGCACCACCGCGCGGGCTCCGCCTTCACCTCCCAGCGCCGCAGCAGCATAGCGCGGCGCCTCCGCCAGCGTCGCACCTCCCTCCCCTTCACCGCCAGCGCCACCTCCTTCTCCTCTGCGCGCGGCCTCCACCAGCGCCGCACCTCCCTCCCCTTCACCGCCAGCACCGCACCTCCCTCCTAGCCTCTGCCGCCGACCACCTGACCTCCGCCGCGCGGGGGTGCCGCCCTCCGCCATAGGGCATCGCGCGTGGGTGCTCCTCGTTGGGGATCTGCAACCTCCCCTCACGTGAGAAGCACGTGAGGAAGGAATAATTTTTATCAAAGCCCCCCCAGTTCCTGAGATTTACGAAGTGGCCAGAAAGTTGTTGACGTCAGCGTCACGTGCTGGGCACGTGATGCATTGGAAAAATTGCATCAAAAACCGACAGATTTCACAAATTTCAGATAAGCCCCTCAGGGATGCTTTTGAAGAAGAAAATTTAACTTTCATTACATTTCAGTCCCTAGATCTTTATTATTGCATAACTTTCTCATACGAACTCCGTTTCTAGCGTATAATATGTCATTTTGAAGCTATTTTCGTGCTTTACAAATTAGTAGAGTTTATGGACAGATCTGAGGTTGTTTTTGGATGAAAATTATTTGAGGATAAATTTGATCTATGCAGGCTATTTCTTGACTGAATTGTTCTATTCCTATTGAGAAATTCTAACCTTATCTGCAGGAATTTGGGTGAAATCATTTTATTACAGCGAGAAAGATGAGAACCAATGATCTTGTGAAGATTGGTTCATGAATTGAAATGAAGAGACATCCTTGTCAAGTATAGATTTGGAATTCTTGAATTTATCGAATAACTTTTTAAAGTTTGATGAATTAGATATCCTAGCAGGAACTATAGGCTTGATCAATACATTCCCTGACTTTCTTATGATTTAAAATCATTATTTGCAGGGATTAAAAGCTTGAGATCTAAATCTATTCATTGTGGTTAACTGCAAGCTTGAGCTCTATTTGATAAATATTCTCGTGTTAAACCTATTTTGATCTGTGATAAATTTTGAGGATTAATTGATCATTTCATTGAGGATTGAACTGTATAATTCGCAGATCCTGGGCATAATTCTCTCTGTTTATAACATCCTCATCATTGTTTGACCGAGCATAAATTAATTATTTAATTTGATTTAAGGCCACACAACTAAATATCTCCGTTCCTTGTGTTCGACCTTGGTAAACTTGCCAAGTAAAAATACTCCACAACATTCAAAGATTGTGGTATTTTGACGACCGAAATCCGCTTCCTATACTACAATTCCTCATCATTAAAGAGGTGGATTTCGCGCTCATCACCAACCCTGGTGAATAAATTCTTCTGCTAAGGGCATCTGCTATGACGTTCGCCTTATCAGGGTGGTATGAGATAGTGCAATCATAATCTTTCAACAACTCTAGCCACCGTCTCTGTCTCATATTGAGCTCCTTTTGTTCAAATAGATATTTCAAGCTTTTATGATCGGTGAAGATTTCAAAAGTAATACCATACAGGTAGTGTCTCCATATCTTTAAAGCGAAAACTACGGCAGCTAACTCAAGGTCATGTGTTGGGTAGTTCTTCTCATGTATCCTGAGCTATCGTGATGCATACACGACTACCTTACCATGTTTCATAAGAACTGCCCCAAGTCCTTCTTTAGATGCGTAAGTGTATACTGTAAACCCTTCACTCCCGGAGGGTAGAGTAAGGATGGGTGCAAATGTTAGGCATTCTTTCAGTGTTTGGAAACTTATTTCGCATGCATCTGACCATATGAATGGAACTTCCTTCTGGGTCAACCTAGTCATTGCCAATGTTTTTCGTGAAAAGTCCTTCACAAATCTTCTATAATATCCAGCTAATCCCAGAAAAGATCGTATTTCTGTGACAGTCTTCGAACATTCCCAACTCATCACCGCACTAACCTTTGTAGGGTCAACTGATATACCTTCCCCAGAAATAACATGGCCTAAGAAAGATACTTCAGATAGCCAGAAGTCACATTTGCTATATTTAGCATACAATTTGTTCTTCCTTAGAGTTTCAAGTGCCTGTCTGAGATAATGTTCATGCATATACTTATCCTTGGAGTAAATAAGCATGTCATCAATAAAGAGAACTACAAAATGATCTAAGAACTCCTTGAATACTCTATTCATGAGATCCATGAAAGCTGCTAGGGCATTTGTTAGTCCAAAAGGCATAACTAAGAATTCATAATGCCCGTATCTAGTTCAAAAAGCTGTCTTGGGGATATCCGTATCTTTTATCTTCAACTGATGGTATCCAGATCTTAAATCAATCTTGGAATACACAGTCGAACCTTGTAACCGATCAAAGAGATCATCTATTCTTGGCAGAGGATACTTGTGCTTTATGGTATTCTTGTTTAGTTGTCTATAATCAATGCACAGTCGCATTGACCCATCCTTTTTTCTGACAAATAAGACAGGTGCACCCCATGGTGAAGTACTAGGACGAATGAATCCTTTATCTAAAAGTTCTTGCAATTGTACCTTTAACTCTCGTAACTCAGCTGGTGCCATCTTATACGGAGGGATAGAGATAGGCTGAGTATCAGGTATGAGAGAGATTTCAAATTCAATCTCTGGCTCAAGTAGTAATCCAGGTAGTTCCTCTAGAAATACATCAGGAAACTCGCATACTATAGGTATATCTTCCATCATTCTGTCTGACCCTGATGTAGTGGTTACATAAGCTAAACAACCATGGCACCCTTGCTCTAACAACAGTTTTGCCTTCAATGTAGAGATATATTCGATATTATCATTGGATGTCTTTCCAATGAACTGGAACTCTATCGAGTTAGGAAGGTGAAACGTTACTGTCTTCTGAAAACAGTCAAGACATGCATGATGCCTTTCTAGCCAATCCATTCCTAGTATAAGATCAAAGTCCTCCATTTCTATTAGTAGTAGTGAAACAGGTAACTGATGTCCCGCTATCACTACTATACAATTATCCAGGATTTCTCGAATTATAAATACTTGTCCTCCTGGTCCCTTGATCAGATAGGACTGTTGTACTTCTACTGGTATCTTACCCAAAGTGGGTACTAACCGTCGAGCAATAAATGAATGTGAAGCACCAGAATCAAATAAGGCATGTACTGAAAAGCCATGAATAGTAACGGTACCTCGTATTACTGTGCCTGAATTGTAGGCTTGTTCTTCAGTGATTGCATTTAGCTGGCCATTAGGAATAGGAAAGCTAGAACCCGCGACACTTTGTGATGGTTGTTGTGTAGGAGATGTTCCTTGTGAGCCCCGACCTCTACCATGTCTTCCTCCGCGTGTTGCTCCATTGCTTGAGGTGGATGTTATACTGTTAATTGGGGTTGATTTAAACCCTGAACCTCTCAACTTCGGACAATCTTTCTTGATGTGGCCTTCCTGATGTCATTAAAAACACACACTTGCTCCTGTTTGAGCTGAAGAACCAGCCACAGATGTGCTAGCTCCTGCTGCTGAGTCGCGCGGATATAGTGGATTCTAGAGAAACCCCTTATTCCAGATAATTCCTGGCCCAAAGTCTGTGGCAAGCTTATATTAGACCTGACTGGATGATAGCGACGATCTCTACGGTTATAATGCGCCTTGCTTTTGGATGGTCCACCATTAAAGTGGAAACTTCTTCTTTGGTGGTTTTCATCCCTCTCCATCTCAATACGAGAGGCGATGTCCATTGCTTCATCTACGGTTGTAACTCTAAAACCAGCAAGCTTTTCTCGTAGATCTCCCTGAAAACCGCTAACGAATTTGGTAAGACACTCTTGTGGTGAAGCTTCTAGAGCTGGTGAGTAACGTAGTAGCTCAGTAAAGTGGATATGATAATCTCGTACGGTCTTAGGACCCTGATTCAGAGAAGCCAACTCTCTCCTCTTTAATTCTTCCAAATGAGAGGGACAGAAGTGAGCTCGGAACCTCTCTTCAAATATATCCCATGGAACAGGATCTGCTAATTTCTTGAAAATTGCTCTCCACCATCGTCTTGCATAGTCTGCTAAGGAGTAATCAGCAAAGTGCACCTAAGTATCTGTTGGTGCGTGTATTATTCTCAACATCCTGCTGACGTCATCAAGGCATAGTTCTGCCTCAGCAGGTGTCTCTATGCCTTTAAATCGAGGAATCTTTCCTTTTCGATAATTATCTAGTAATGTTTGATGTCTCAGAAGGGCCTTCTCCATTACTCCTTCAGCTGGGATAGGAGCAGACTCAGTTGAAGGATGGTAACTAGATTCTTCCTCAGAAAGATGGACAGAACCTTCAATCCTAGCATCAACAGGCTTAGATGCCTCGGGTCTCTCATCTTGTGCATTGAGCCTCTCCTCCAATGCTTGCTGCCTTTGCCCCATGTCTTGGAGCATTTTCATCATAGCCGCTACTTGTCTAGACACATCTTGGTCTGCTATGATCCTGGGATAAGTCAATGCCAAATATTAGGTCCCATAAGTCTTAGCATGATGTACGTAGGACAATGACTTGTGAATGGTATTGCAGTCAATTATTAAGATCAAAGGATCTTAATATAACCTTAGTTTCTGAATACCGCTCATAGTTGTTAATTACTAAATAAATTACTGGAGTAACCTTGCTCTGATACAATCTGTCGCGACCCTAATTCCGGGCCGTCGGATCCTCCCATAATCGGATCTGGTTACTCGGCAATAATTCATTCATCAATCACAACTAACATTCAGAAACAGACTGCAAATAAAGTATATTCGGAAGAAAGTATTTCAACACTTTTCCATTCACAAAATAAAGTTCAGATGATACATTGTCCTACTATAACCATTTACATGTACATCAGCTTGAAAGGAAAATACACAAAAGATTACTAACTACCTTACAAAAGTAAAGCAATTGTAGCGGGCTGGATGTCTAGTATGTAAGCTGGATGGATTTTTAAAGTCCTTGCGATGGCTTACCGATACATGTTGGGTTTTTCATAAATCATAGGATAAAAATTAGCAAATGCTAAGTAACGAAGAAGAGAAAAGCAAACAAATTGTGTAATTTTGCAAAACTTGTTATCATAAAAGTTTCATTCCTTCTCATTAATTTAAGTCATATTCCTTTTTTATTCCACGTCAGGGATTAGTTCAGGGGAACCCCACCATTCTTGGACTCCGAAGATGTGGACCCTTTAGGATCGGAGATTGTGTTGATCTTGGTAAGCTTATGCTGCCGCACATCGCCTCAACCAATCATCCAATACTACCCTGACAATTTCCTTTTCTTTTATTAAACAGGGTCTCAAACCCTCAGCCTGGAAAACAAATGAGCATACCGTCCTCGATGATTCGGTTGTTTAAAGCCTCAGGATAACATTTAATCATAAAATCTAACGGCTTTAAATACATATTATCGTGACCCAGCCGCTATTGAACCACCCGTGCCTCCACATGGCACGACCACATCTTCCGATGTTCAACCCGAAGATATTGGCTCCCGGTACCACACGTTGCAAAACATTCATTTCGTGCGCACTTATCATAACAGGGCAATCGTGTACCACCTAGGTAGGGAAATGCCAATACGGGTTTCTTCTGACAAACCTACAGGTTGCATGCCCGACCTATAGTTCTACTCCCAGTCATCCTTATCGTGACACATAATCCTTTTCTGGATCCAACTCAAGCCACATCAATTCCCATGATGTAATTATTTTGTTAAGCCTTCGATTTGCATAATCAGCAATACTTAGTATAGACTCACATATATATTATTCATATGCATGTATACTCGTATTTATGCCTGTTTTAACTCCCAAACCCTAACTTTCAAAGCCACCACATCGATTTGATGCTTAAACCTTATTTTAGTGTGAATCACAAAGCAACTATTCAGACTTTATCAAAAATAGCCAAAATTAGGGTTCTTTATAGCACAGAACATAAAATCAAGAATTTCAATAATATTGTTTGAAAATTCAACAGCAAAAAGAAGGATTTCATTACCTAATCGAGCTCTCTCTCGCGTATATAGTGCTTTATCTTGTTTCGTTTTTAGAAAAGGCGATTTAAAGTTCCTGAAACGATCGAATTTCATTTTCGTATCAAAAATGCTAAGAACGTGCGAAGAACGAACGAAGAACACGAAGAACACGAAGAACGCGAAGAACACGAAGAACATCAAGAACACCAAGAATATATTTTCTCTTGAAATTTCGGCAGAGCTTCCCCTTATACGGGGTGATATTTCTAGGAAAATTTCGGCAGAGTTTCCCCTTATATCGGGACATATTTCTCGGAAAATTTTGGCAGAGTTTCCCCTTATATCGGGACATATTTCAAAATAAAAACGAAAAGAGTTTCCTCTATAAAATCAATCGTGAGGAAAAACAACAACAAAATTGAAAGAATATACTCAAACAACAAGAGATGAAGAATCGGTAGACACCACGCATCTTAGGTGAGTGAATGTGTGATTAATCACAGGGTTCAGTGACGTGTATAGCCGCCCGCACCTAAGTAGGGTATTACACAAAATTTCTCCATCAAAATAACTATAAAAGCATAATTGAAAGAATAGAAACATAAGCAATGGAGAATCGGTAGACGCCACGCATCTTAGATGAGTGAATGTGTGACGAATCACAGGGTTCACTGATGTACATAGCCTCCCGCACCTAAGTAGGGTGTTACACAGATTTCTCCTCGAACCACAAAAGAAAACGAATCGGAAAGAAAGATGAATCAAGAATAAAACTTGGAAGAAAAGAGGATGAATTGAAAGCGTAGCTTACGTAGCAAACTAAGAGAGGATCATACCTTCCTCCTCCTCATTCTCCCGGCAGTGATTCGCTAGTGCTCTTTCCCCGCCTCCCACTCCTCCTCCCAACCTCTCAACCCTAGCCCTTGGGTGGTGGTATAGTGAAAATCGTAGAGAATGAATGGGTGGGGTGGGGTATTTATAGGCTCCAGAAAACCACTAATCATGGTTAGAAAACCATGGTTTAGACCTTAATCATGGTTTAGCGACCCATGGTTTTGGCCCATGATTTTGGCCAAAGCCTATCTCAAACTTGAGGCTTAAGTTAGAACATTCTAAAAGATTCTAGATTCGCTAATGACGCTTAATTAACACTAATCGTGATTAACTTTCACTAATCATGATTTAACTTTCGTGGCTTACACTTATCTTTTACAAACTATTGATTAGTGTTTGCTAATGATCATTAGCGATTTTCAACCCGTCATTAGTTTATTTACACTTAATTAGCCTTAATGACAGTCATTATGGGTTAATGACTTCTTAACCATCCTTACTTCTCTTTCTTCCGAAAATCATAACAAATCGAAATGAAGTCTGATTCACACGAAACAAATTCCGTTGGTTTTCTCTTGACGAGTCGGATCTTATGATATAGGATCCGAGGGATGCCAAGTTCATGTCTTTACAAGGAACCCCTTCAAGAGCAAGCTTCGTTCATTCCTGGTCAAGAGTGAAAGCCCCCCACCCCCCCAGCAGAACCCATCAGCTGGGTAGCACATAACTCCCCCCCTCCGGTACCCAGCAACATCACCTTCTGACAGTCCCACCCCCATCTCCTGGTAGCCCCTCCGCTGAACCCATCAGGTGGGCAGCACCCCCCACCCGAACCCCCTAGCAGCCAGCACCGATCATCGCCTCCGCCTTGGAGGGTTTTATTTTTTTTAAATTTAAATAGTTATTGGATAGACCATAGGTTAGACTAACCCATGATATGATTAAGTTAACTATCCTCTTAACGGAGGGTTATAGGTGTGAGACGGAGGGACTATCTAGGGTTTCTCATGTAATCACGATTATGTAGGGTTATGAATGTAATTGCAAAATTACTCAGGGTTATAGGTGTAAAAATCCCTAATAAGTATACCTATTTATTTAAGTGTATATATTATATCTGAAAATATAATAAAATATATTTAAGTATCTAAAAATAAGTTATAATTTTATAAAATAACAGAATAACTAAATAAAATACAAAATACAACTAAAATATACAAAACATAGATAAATATACCTATAAATAAAACCCTAAAACTAAACTTATAATTAAATACCTCGAAAAAATAAATAAAAATAGTAATAAAATTCTACAAAAAATAGGAAACAAATTTTATTTTATAATTTTATTTTAATAAAATCATTTATTAATTATTGTCAATTTTTCAAATAATTTCTGGCTGGATTTTTCTGGTTAGTCCATGTAGACCAACCAGAGCGCATCAAGGGTTGACTAAGGTCAACTCCTTTGACATCCAGTTGCGCCTGTCCAAACCAACGTTTGACCGCATCTTCTCCCTTTTTTCCCAAGTTGATCCGAGCATCCACTTGCTTTGATTCCTTCTTCACTTTTAAACCTCGATATTTGGGCATTCACGCTGGCTCAATTCCTCGAGTTTTGGATCACTGTGTCGCTCAGATGCCCTTGTTCTTTGTCCTTGCTCCATCACCTGTATAAAGTCCACTTCTGCCCAAAATTCAAATTTGATCCTTCTTCCACCTAGAAACCTTAGGGTAAAGTCTTGATTCGTGCTCCTGGTGATAGCAGAAGTTCAATCAATCCCTTTGGCTGGAGTTCTGGTGTCGAATCGAAGAGGTCCGCTGCTCGTCGCCACCCTCGCCGAAGCTTCTGCTTCCGGTCGTGCTTCAACTGTAAGCTTCTATCTTTTTAGTTCTATTCGTTCTTTAGCATAGCCGTAGCATAGTTTAGAATTTAATCCTGCTCGATTTCGTGTGATTTTATGTAAACATCAAAGTCTTTCATCCGGCGGAGCACCAGCTCTGCCACCTCTTTCCGGTCACATCCGTCTAGCTGCCTCCCCTATCACCCTCGTCTCGCTCCTCATTACCTTCTGCTCATCCACAACTCGTCATCCACCCATATCTGCCAGAATCTGGAGATCGATTCTCCATCCTCCGTCGTATGCCAGAGACTCCCATCCGCGCCATCCTCATCGTAATTCCATGTTCAGGAGCTTCCTCGAACTCCATTTTTTGTTCTAACTAGTTCCTGTAGGAGCAAGCATGGAAAGGGAGTCCTTATGGGGATGAAAGGGTTCAAAGTAACGGCCAATCAAAGTTCATCTGGGACATGTTCATCCGCCGTTCATCCAAAGCCCTCCAGCACCGTTAGATCCTCTCCTGTTCTTCGTAAGGTACATCTACCGTCAGATCGTCTCCCTGCACAACCATTAGATCTTTTGAGGCGATCTAATCTTGGATGTTTTTCACGAAGCGTCATCCTCTGTCCATCTGTCGCCACATGTCCAAGTGAGCTTCATCCCGCCGTAGGCCCGCGCCTTTTTGTTGAGTAGTTTGCAACTACACCCAGCCATGTTTTATATCTATTAATTAATACATAATCTTTCCTCTACAGTTATAATATTTCCATGTATTTTGCAAAATACCCCTCGTAGTTTCATTAATTGCATTCCAGTCCAGTCCACGTCACCTCACATGCCGTCCCACGTGAGGTGGCATTTTTGGAGGAGGGCCCTCACTATTTTGTGTATTTCGAGTTGTCTCTAGAACTTTTAATTCCATTATATAATTTTGGTAAATTTGCAGTCTGGCCTTGCATTTTGTTTTATTTACATTTATGCCCCTGCCAGGTTGTAGTTTCTTTTTTTCTCTATTTATTTAAAATATCATTTGTACTCAGAAAAATCCCAAAAATAGTTATAGGCTCTTGATTGCTTGCATTTTCACGCCATATATTTATTTTTGCATTTTAGGATTTTTGTCTATTTATTAAAAAAAGAGCACACAAAGCCCCTGTTTGACTTAAAAAATTCCATAAAGTAGAAAATCATTTCGAAAAATTCCCAAAAAAATATATTTTTTTTATTTATGTATTTTTAACTTTTAGACCAAAAATCACTAAAAATAACATCAAGAATCATATGAGCCAAAATTTTGACCATCAGGATCCAAGCCAACATAGATCAACAAATGTGCAGCTCTCGAGAGGATAAATTATCATAACAGCTCAATGGGATATGCTCGCCAGCAAATTCCAAAATTTGAAGAATCAAGATCCAAATTTCAACTAGTTGAGAATATGAGAACAACCAAAATCAAAGTTTCAAGGCTCCGTAGATCTTCTCCCATCAAGGGAGACATCATGAGAAATGGGATGATACACTCTTTGTAGTAGGCACTTGGGCCATGCTAAGAAAAAAACCTATCTAATCACTGATCAAGCAACATATTACCCATAAGTGGATATGGTGGAGCAAAGCAGCATTGGGAAATTCAGAGAAGCCATCTCTAACACAAAACCAAGTTTCATGACCTAAATGGAGCATCATCACCAAATCCAAAGGGGGGTTTTACCCCAAGTGCTTCATATTGTTATTAGAACAGCTGAGTGCATGTGCATCCACCAAAAGATAATCTCATTCCCATCAATATTCACCCATCCCAGCATAAACAAAGAAATTAGGGAGATTTTCAATTCATAGCATTCACTATGTCAAATCATAGAAAACCCAACAACCAACAAACATGCAGTATATGAGAAATCAGGGATAAAATCTCAGATGAAATCCAACCGCAGATTGTGCGGCCAAGATAATAGCCCAACATGTAGGCTAAAAAATACCCATAAGCTTATAGTAAACGTGATCATGGAAGCAATATGGAGCAAAGTTTGAGCCGTTACCTCACAATCCAGCAAAGGAAAGACAAAATGTGGATGCACAAGCAAAGGACAAAGTGCAAAGAAAGGACTCATGATAAGTGATCGGAGGTCAATCTCTGACCCATTTTATAAGGTAGAAATGGGTTATTAGAAACACTAAATTCCATGTCAGAGGACATGTTGGAGAAGAAAACTCGAGTGCTTACCGAGGACACCTTGCCTTTATGGCTGCAGATCCCCGTGAAAGGCTCAGATGCATCTCATGCGAGGACCAATCGCCCCATTAATGGCAGAGTAAAAGTGACCTACCAGATATTCGCGCTTCACGGGTGAAGGTTAAGACTTGCGTAGGGCGATGGAAGAGCATAACAAACAGGGGAAGAAGAGAAGGGAGGGCCCGTTTGGTGAGACATAGCGCGGGGGTGCGAGAATAAGGATTCGCTTGAATAGGGTCGAGGGTGATGGAAGGGGAGAATAACCGTACGAGGGGAACAAGGAGAGAGATGGGGAATAAACCTCTTATTCTCGAGCCTATTCCCCAACCGAACATGCCCTTAGAGACTTGTTGGGCTCGAGCTCGATTGGATTCATTGACAATCATCGAAAATGTTTAAGTCCAAATCATCAAGTAGTAGTCTCTTTCTCTTATAACCACTCTCGTACATTGTGAGTATCCAATGTGAACTATTTTCGAATGTGATGTTACACAATCTCACTTTTACATAGTATATAAATAGAGGGGAATTTCTCAACGATGATCTCACTAGAAGAAGTTGATGTACACTTGTAATCACGAATGGACGTCGTTATCACACTCCCCGTCAAATAAGTAATTGATGGTTGGCGGATGTCTATGGTGTTGGATGATTTTTAGCGGCACTCGGGGGTGGAGCCTCTGAAGTCGGATTCACTGGGGGATCCGAATGCACAAGTTGAAGAAATCACTTTGGTCTCACATAAATAATTAAGATGGATTATAAGAATGGATGGGGGTGATTATGAGGAGAAGGAATGCTAGAGACTAGGAACATGAGAAGTGTTGGAAACCATTTGTTGGATGCCTTCTCCTTTGCCTCCCATTCCTTTTATACACATTTGTGTAGTTATTCCCACCAAGGGATACATCTTCTCAAATTTAATGTAAGCATCTCTTCGTATTTGTATTCACCTCTTGATATAAGGACAAACTAATTTGACACCTCTTCATATTGACATTGCACCTCTTGATAAAAACACCAACTAATTTGGTATCTTTTCATATTGGCATCTCTTCATCAAGGCATCTCATGCCTTTTTGCATCAATGCATTAGTGACCCCCTTTTTAATTCCCCACTAACGTTGCCCTCTTTCATCATTTCTATTTTTATATCATTATTAGAATAAACAATAAAATATGGTGCCACCATTTTTTGCCAATGTTAGCTATTCCAATTAATTTCAACTCATGGTGCAAGTTCATCATATAATAATTGCTAAAATATTAATTGAAAGATAAGCTTCAAGGTAATGCTAAAAGTACTTGACGTCTAGGAACACAAGAGATGTTGCTAGGAATATAAATGATAATCTGGAAAAGGAAGGAATATACGATAATTAATTTAAAAATTGGTACATCTTGAAACTATTGCTAGATGCTGGAAAAGAGAGAAATGGTTAATGTAGATTGCTTACGAGAGTCATGATATGTCTAATGCATGATGCAGAGGATGCACTTATCTTGATTTATCTCATGGCATAAAATATGTGTCTAAGTTTGTGTATCGGTGTGATAATCACTTAATAATGTAATAAATCAAAGATTCATCAACGATCCGGTAAGGCCTCTTCTCGAATATCGAATGAACCCTAGGATACATATGCACAATCGACCACCACCACAAAAGCAGAAAGAGAGAACAATCCGATATGATGGTGTTCGATCACCTCTCGTGACCAGTAAAGAAGAAAGATCACTATAAATTAGAACGAGTACAACTCTCTCGATTCCTCGCTCTCTCATCTCTTTCTTCTCTTTCTCTCCTCCCCTCTCTAGGGGCTATATTGTTCTTGTAGTGGTGTTGAGGCAATGCCTCCACCTCCCTCTATATATAGCTCAATTACAACCCCATAGTCCTATTCTCTTTAGGATTATAAATACAATACAACTCAAATATTATTAGGATTACGAGTCCAATCCCATTAGAATTTTTAATCCTAATTTGACTCTAATCCTAACAAAAATTTCTCTCTGATAGCAACTTCCACATAGATCAATTGTTTCTGCATGCGTCGGTTAAGCCATGCCATTGTAGTAGCTGCTCATCTATGTATGGTACTACGACTTCTGTTGCTATTCAGGAATGTAGGAAATCATAATGACAATCGATTTGTTCACATGTTTAAGCATAAATCTATAGAAAATGAAAAGTCACGATATGAAAAACATGAATGCTATATTGTCGTCGCAAGTGGAGAGCCACGCCAAGCATGCAGATGCTCATCGAACAAACAATAACGACAAAAAAATCTTGGATTATTTGTCATCATGGGAAAAAGAGCATTTATTAAGCTCACAAGTATATTCATATTTGCAACCAAGCATCACAAGGTGTTCCACATTCACATACAGCATAACACAGTATATCGTAAGAACAATTTGAACTTAGAATCATAATTTGAAATAGGAGTCTCAATCCCCTCCGTCTCCTCCATGCTATACTGCAACAAAGCATCCAATCAAGGGTGGAGTAAAGAATTTTGTATAAGTGAGATTAAATTTTAATAAATCAAAATACATATATATAACTAAATTCTATTAAATAAAAACATGCACATATGCATATACATATTCCTCGCACCCTTGCACACATGCCCAAACACACCCATGCATTGCTCCATACACTCTTATGGACCTACATGCATACCCAATTTCCTCACAAACTTTCACACATGTTCTTTTCCATTCCATAGACTCTTATATACCATACACTGTTCCATACACTCTTACGTGATCTTATGCATCCACATATTCCTCGCATTCTCGCATACATGCTCAAGTACATTCATGCATTGTTCATATGCTCTCACTATATCCTCATACATGTTTACCATGATTGAGTGTTTGGAATTTATTTCCTCTTTTTGTCGTATTTATTAAGTTGTTTAATTATATTGTGAATTTTATAAGTTGTCAACTATGTGAGCGAGTGACAATGCTTGAATGTAACAATACATACGAAAATTTGTTTTAGATATGGATCAATTCAATATATTATCTTAATTTATCCTACCACCATCCATGTACCTGCAAATTAGACATCAAGAGTCGCACAATGTCGTGAGGAGCATTTCTTAGGTTTTAAAGCTAACCCCGATAGTTGTGAAAAAATAAAAAATATATATAACAAATAATGGGGGCATCACTCCCCAAAATGTGTTGCACACATCTCTCATTGTGCAGGGCCACACACAACCTAGTGTGGAAGGACGCACACGTGTGAATGAGATTTTGAATGATTCCATGCAATACTCTAATGTAATCTACATGCCTGGGCTATCTAACAAACACATAGTATACAATTATTTACAATTAAAATAATGATTAACTAACAAATGAAATTATATTATGCATTAACATCAAGCATATAAATATTTAAAATATATATTATGCATTAACATCAAGCATATAAATATTTAAAATATATATTTCCCTTACACACATATACAAATTACACTTCTAATTCACATATGACAATAACATCGCATATTACAAGAAAAATAACATTTTAAAAGACATTTAGTTCATCATCCAATAAGACAATATCTCTTAGGCATTTCAACAAACGCCTACATTGCATTTCAAATGAACATACATACTCATTGTAAATCAAAACAAAGAGTAAACTATTACATAATAAAATCAAAGGACAATAGATATACTTAAGTAACAAGAGGATGAGATGGGGGAGATAATCACTGGTGGTTGGAGATGGAAGAAGAAGGGTTTCTCTACAAGGGTGGAGTCTCCTCTAATTCTTCTCCACAAGGTGGAGGATGGGGATGGAGTAGAGGATGAGATGGAAAAGAGAGGAGGAAAGGGAAGGTCAGGGATGGAGGGAGGAGGAGAGGCCAACAGAGAGAGAGAGAGAGAGAGAGAGAGAGAGGAGGTTAGATGGAGAGGGAGGAGGTCAAACAACGAGGGAGGGTGAGAGGTACGGCAAGAGGAGTTGGCTAAAATGAGAAAGGGAAGGTTTTGTTGTTCTGTTTAGCAGAATATACGACTACAATATGCGACCACACTGTGAGGTAAAGTGGTTGCATTACCTATTGCAATCATAATACGACTATTAGCGGTTGCAAGGTGAAGCTAGTAAATCAACAAATTTCTTGTAGTGCAAAATTTAACGATCTCAAAATTGTTGAATTGACACCTTTAAGAAGAACATGTTAAGAATGCTTCTTTTATACAAAATTTGAAACATATATTCCACTTATTATTCTAAGTCAATCCCTCAAGGTTCCATTTCAAAAAAAGGTGGGAGCATGCTCATATATGCTCCTAGGGAGCATGCATGCATGCATACATACATACATACATACATACATACATACATGCATGCATGCATGCATGCATGCATGCATGCATGCATGCATACATACATATATGGGTTTAAGAGGGCTACCCCTAGGGAGCGCCAACTTGGCTACCCCTATCCTTATTTTTCTTTTTTAATGTATTTTTTGAAATATCCGAGGGAATTTAGTCTACTGGATGACAACATGTTGTCATACAAATTATGTATAAAAAAGACATTCCTAATCCATCCATTAATAAGGGATCAATGTTAGCAATTCTGAGACCGTTAAAATTTGATAGGATGAACGAGATATGAGTCTTGAATTGAAATGAAATTTGAATGAGAACATAGTGTCATATAGTGAGAACATAGTATCATACATGTATGCATACATACATACATTTATGTGCATGCATGTGTGTGTGCGCGCGCACGTACGTGACTGCGCATGTGCATGTGTAGACACCGAATCAAATTCTTTTAAAAAGAATTAAGGTTAGTTCAAATTCAACCTATATGGTAATCTGACTCACAAGACACATACATATACAAGTTGTTTTTTTTTAAACGAACTTCTTTTGAATCTTGGTCGGAAAATCCTAAACGAATCGATCGATTCAATTAGCACTCCTATTTTTCAGCCGTTAGTAGACGTGTCATTAAGTTGAGCTGATTTTTTGGCATCATTTTCTGAGGCAGAAAGTTGTGAGGAAGAGAGGGCTGAAAGCATCCTCCTCAAAACTCCAAAGTGAGGTTCCTCTCAACGTGATAGTAAGGACAGTGGTGAGCATGAAAAGGATTAATGTTCCTCCCACTAAATCAGCTCAAGGAAGATGGCGACACTGATCTTTAGAATCCCAACGAAAACGCCATTACAGGAATGATAAGAGTGGCAAAGGAAAACAACAAAACTATATGTCAATTGGTTGTTTTCTTTATGATGATGAGTTGACAAAGACATGATTTTCCATCACTTCAAAACCCCAACTTTGAGATGGTGATGCATATGATGCCAACACCAAATCCGCAACATGTGTCTCGAAATCAATGTGAAGATCAGTGACAGCGAGCTCGTACGTATGTACATACATGCATGCATGTATGTATACTGCCGCCAGATGTATGTATTTGATCTTTTCGAGCATTTCTTAATCAAAGAAGATGTAGCATATATGTCAAAGAATATAATAAAAAACCTATTGAAATCCTCTATTGTTGCTGATGTGGCAATCATGTTAAGATAAACATGCATGCTTCTATCGTTGTCCCATCACATGCTATAGATGACAAGAAGGCCATAAAGCATTCCACTCAAATGTCTCATAACCTACTTGAACATCAATTATCTCCGATTCATGATGGAAATAGCAGCTATAAATATACATCAATAAAAGATGAAAAATCTTGTTATGTCAAAAATATATATATCTTTTTCTCTTTATCTCTGATGCTCTTTAAAAAAGTTACTTGGATTATATATATGTTGCGTATAATCTAACGCGGACTTGCGAGATCTACTACATGGAGGCCAAGTTAGCTGACTCCATCCGGTGCGACGAAATCATCAAGTAGTAGAGGAAAGTAAAGCTACGTCAATTAAAATACACATATCCATGGTTTCCAACAAGAAAATTCGTAGTAAAGCAGTTTAAGACCATCTAAGACGAACTAGATGACGGGGTAGATAGCATAATTTAAGTGTTAAAAGTGAGAAATTTCGACTTTGTTAAGATATCCACATAGTTGTTGACCTATTAGGATTGTGATTTTTCTATTTAGACAAATTTAAAGTCTTAATACATCAAAGTTGAATTCCATGTAAATGCTGACGCAGATTCGATTTGATTTGATCAAAAAACTCATTGGATATTGATTGTTTGATATCGGTGATTACTGTCAGTGACAAGAGTTTATGTGTGCCTTTACAATAGAAGATGCCGGGAATTTTTTTAGGGGTAAATTCCCAATATACTCGTCCGGTTACGTGGAGGGCAACAAGATGGTGGGGGAAAGAAAGAACAAAGATAACAACAAATAAAGATAGAGAAGAGAAAGACGTTGCTCGCCGTGGGACCGGTCACCTCGACTAACAGGGAAAAAAAATCAAGAGCACGTTCTTGAGGAATCAACTGATAATAAACGGAAAAAATGTCAATATTCCTGATATTAATTCAATTTAATTTAGTAATTTATTTTTCTTACATCATACTTGATATTAATTCAATTTAATAGTAATTTATCTCTATTTGATTATATATTTCTATCTGATCATAAGTCGATCAATATTCCTTTTTGTTCTTTGTTGGTCTAGATTCATATTTGAGTTGAATTCGTATTCGATTATATTAGGATATGGTTCCCTAAATTCATATCCGTATTCGTATTTGATATAGATGAAGAGAATATGGATATGCACTACAAAAAAAGACGAGATTGGTGTGCACATGATGGCTCGTAATGTGCACGCAAACTGCACGCCATGTGCACGCCCGTACACTGGGCGAGAACATGTACTCGTTCCATGCGTGGTCGCCGATACGAGAGTCGCCTGGGCAGTGGGCGAGCACTTGGGGACGATATGTCCTCGCCTGCTTGTAGGCGTGCACATATGTGCTCGCCGACATGATCGCTCCTAAAAAATATAGCGATCATGTACGGAACCCCTGATGAGCACATGTGCTCGTCCATACTGAAGTGCAGGAAAAAAATACAGGTTCGGCGGGGTTTATACGCCCCGTCGAACCTGTATAACCTGCCAATAAACCACTGCAGGTGCTTAATAGAGTCGATAAGAGTATTTATAGTATACCAGTTCATCAACTAAATTAACTAACATTTACATGTCGAACTCACACAATATACATGAACTTAGAAACTAAACATTCATATTTAAAAGCTAAATACTACAAATATATGTTCGAAAGGATCTACAAGTAAAGTTACAACAAATTATACTATCAAAGTTCATACAAATTGAAAGACGTGCTAAAAGTTCAATAACAAAACAAGCCAATAGCAATAAAAATCACTTCTTCTTTGATCTAAAAATTTTAGATATTAAACACTGCTTTGCTTTCTTTTTTTCCTTCTCCTTCTCTTTGAACCTAGCATACATGTGTGCCTCTTCTTCAGGGTCGTTCTCCTCATCCTCTTCGTCATCCGATTCAATCTCCTCAGGTTGAGATGCACGCTCTTGTGACCTATATTATATATGGAGGATATATACATGTTATTTGCATTTTGAAGATATAGAAATATAAAATTATTACTCATTCTAAGAAGAATACTTACATGTACGCTGTGAAATCTTCTCGGAACTTCGTCACCTGCTCCACCATCATCGCCATCTGCGACTCCATTGGCAATGATGGTTGAGATGACCGTGGTTGTGTGTACGACGGTTGGGAGTATGCAGAATAGGAATGATGATGTTCCTCCACATAGCATGGAGGAAGACCACAAAATATCTGCTTCTTGTTCGCCACAACATCCCTCTCCTCTAACACCTTATAAAATTTTCATTGTTTAATATGAAATTATATATAAAAAATGAATATAGTAAATTAAAATTTATCTATACCTCCTTCCAGATTACTTTATCAAATGGTGGTCGCTCTCCAGTTGGATTACCATCCCATTTTTCTGCAGATAGTGCCAAATAACGATTCTGGAATACAAAATGAAATAGAGAGGAATAAGTTATAAAATATCTTTCAATTGCAAATAAATTAAAAGACTTACCAACAATTCTCCTGCTTCAGGAGTGGACCATTGCGACTCTCCTTTTTTCCCACTTATATGAGACCTAGACCACTCCTGAAATGGGGGTTCTCTTTCAACCCAGCTGCCTAAAATTAATTTTAAAATGTAATAATAATATGGTATTATATTAAAGTAGATTTGAAAAATTAATTTTTATATTGTAGTACCGTCTCCGCTCTAATCTGATTGTGGCTTTTAGATCCACTTGTCGATTTAATCCTTTGTTTTTGGCGGTTTGTCCTTCCCGCAGTGGATCTCCTTCAAACTCTGCATCTGCAACGAATGCATCACAGAAACCCCATCCATCTGCAAGGAATATGTTATGAATATTGATTACTTTAAAAATTATATCATAAATTATTTAAGAAATGCAATACCTATCCTTCGTACCATGCTGGCGGGAACCTCTTCATCTCCTCAAAATTCATCTCCTCGCTTCCCGTCTTCGTATGAGATCTCTCATTGCCTTGAAAAATGTATTGCTCATTCTCTTCTCCACCAAACGAATAAAGGCTCGACGATAAGCATCCTTCCCCAGACCCAAAACTAGGCGATACCTACTCTAAAAATTACTGTAAAATATCAGAAGAAAACGTGACAAACAAATTCTATATCATTTCTTAAAAATTATTCTTACCAGAAATATCTCAAACAATCTCTCTTGTTCTGTAGCAGGGACGCGACACCATCTAAATTGCATGCTAGTCAAGTGTGCCTTGATTATGGTGGTTATTTCCTTTGCCATCATGTTGGTATTCAAAAAATCCCTGCATTTAGTAAAATTTGTAAACATTATACAGATTATTTGTTTGGTAAAATTAAAATAACAAAATTTATTAAAATCTTATCTCCCATCTGTCGTAACCTCCAACAAAGGGTAGGATGCCGAAGTCTTTCCAGCTCTAGTAGGTAAAGGCACGGAGGTGCTCAGACATTCAAAAGAATGAGAATCAGAACCCATCGATGTCCGTGCAGGTATCGGGATCGGGATCGGGAATGTAGCAGGAGCGGTTAAGGTAGATGGCTCTCCATAACCGCCTACATAAAAGGGTGGAGGAGGATAACCAAGGAATTCATAGTAGACTATGACCCGTCGGACCTCGTCGGACTGTGAATCTAAAACAACATTCGAGGTTGGCTGCCTACTGGACGAAGGTATGTCTGAGAAGGATGGACGATTGGATCGATGTGATCCATGAGACCAGCCACGTCCAAACCTGTCATGACTGTAGTGATGATGTAATATTTAGTTATTAATAAACATTTTAGATAATTCGATTATAATAATGTAACAAAACTTACAACTAATCTTCATCATTTATTTCAGTAGGATTAAAGGATATTTCTTCGATTTCTGAGTTTTCTGAATCATCATTTGTGTAGTCGGAATCATCTTGTAGGTCAACACATAACACCTCATTATCAGCCAATCGAATCGATTCGATGATTGGGACTTCTTCTGTTAAGTTTATTCGTTCATGTGTCGGTGTGAATGCTTCATCTATGTCATCTTCATGATGAGTGTAATCATTAGAATTATAGCCTCGAGAATTCATCTACACAACTGTTAAAGTTTCAACGCTCTTTCTCTTATTTGACACTTGCGGGAGATAACAATCTTGGTCCGCTTGAGAAGTTAAAACGAATGGTTCAAATCTGCGTATAAATTTTCTTGGTACCACGTCGACAATTTTATTTCTCCTATCGAGTACTACACCTTCATTGGGTTCGTACCAATCACACAAAAAGAGAACTACTTTATTAAAGCCTGAAATACTATATTCTACTTCTAGTATCTCCTTTAAAATTCCATAATAATTCATATGATCTTCCTCGTAACAAGATCCACGAACCATCACTCCTTGAGTCTTAGTTGTTAAATATTTACCTGAATTGAAGGTATGAAAACGATAACCATTGCTTCAGCAAGAGTTGTAAGATCGGACCTTATAAACAGGTCCTTCTCCAAAATATTTTAAAATATAAGTATAATAATCACCACCTTCCAACTGTTTTGAGCGCTAAACCAAGTTGGAAATTGATTCCTATAGATGCTCAGAACTTCGTCATCAGAATACATAAGATTTTCCTCGACAATTTTCTTCCTAAATTCCCTAAAATTATTAAAAGAAACATTAGAATTACTTGAAATTGAATTACATATATACATAAAGTAATACAAATACGTACTGAACATATGGTGTTATTTCCTCGCAATTGTCTAACACATATAACTCTGCAGCATCCTTCTCCTGTTTCGATAAGAAACATTCAGTTGCCTTTCCTATGAGTTGAGTGGATTGACGAAAGTTACTGATATAAGGTTCTTCCTTCGAGTAAATTGTCTCATTCCTCCCAAATCTATTGTGGATTGTCTCCACATCTTCTGGAAGATACCTAGCGCAGAATGTTGCGACTTCCTCATATATATTACGAACTTATTGATCTTTCAACGTTACTTTTATTTCGAACCTTTCTTTTGAGAAAGAACATAAATCTATATGAAAATAGGTAAACATTTTATTCAAATATTAAAGAATGCAAGAAGATTATAATATTTATAAATACTTTTCAAATAGATACATCCAACGATATTTTACCGGCCCTCCAACTTTTACTTCATATGGAATATGAATCATCAGATGCTCCATTTAATCAAAAATGACGGCGGAAATATCTTCTCCAAATTACTCATAATCACAGGAATATTTTTACTGAAGATATTCCGTTTCCGTGCGTTGTATGCGTGACGAGCAAAGAACTTGAAAAAATATGCTGACATCTGATATAACATCGATAATATTTTTTGGTAACAATCATCTGAACACTAACGGTAGCAATCTTTTCATGAAAACATGACAGTCATAACTTTTCATTCCCTTAAATGAAAACTTCTTTAAATCGACCAAATTGGAAAATTTTGATGCATATCTGTCTGGAAACTTCAACTTACTTGTCCATTCGCAGACAAGCTTCACTTGATTTCTACCTAATATATACTTTACTTTAGGAAGTTCAACCCTTCCATTATCATGTTCCTTTGTATACAACTCTGGCCGATTGTATATGATTTGTAAATCACGTCGAGACTTTACTATATCTTTTGAGTGATTGGTTACATTCATAATAGTATAAAATATGTTATCAAAGATATTTTTCTCTATATGAATAACATCTAAGTTGTATCGTATCAGTACATTGCTCTAATATGGTAATTCTCAAAATATACTCTTCTTAATCCAATTATGGTTGTCACCAAAACCATGAAGATTTTTGTTTTATCTCCATTCTCTAAGACTGATTTCTCTAATTCTTCCAAGCTTGATAATATCATATCGCCTGTCTTAAGTGATGGCGGATCTGTAAGATCAATTGTATTCTATTTAAATGACTGCTTCTGTCTTCGATATGGATGATTGTTTGGAAGAGAACATCAGTGACAATCAAAAAACATGGTTTCTGATCGTGTTGAAGCTGGAATGATTTAGTACCCTCCATACAATATGGACAACTTTTACGTCCATGCGTACTCCATCCAGATAACATTCCATGTGTCGGGAAGTCATTTATCATCCAAAGTAGAGCTACTTTCATGTTAAATGTTTGACTTTTTTTGCATCATATGTATCAACTCCATCGACCAATAACATTTTCAACTCATCTATGAGAGGACGTAAATAAAAGTTGATGTATTTTTCCGAATGTGTAGGTCCTGGTACCAACAACGATAGAAGCATAAACTGTCTCTTATTACATAACCATGGGGGTAGATTGTATGGTATTGTTATTACTGACCAGCAAGAGTAATCTTTACTTCTTTTATGAGGATTAAACCCGTCTGTACATAAACCTATAACACAATTCCTCTTTTCTTCAGAAAATGTAGGAAAAGTTGACATCAATACTTTCCAACAATCAGACTCGGATGGATGCTCCATGTACTCATCGACTTTATGTTCCGCATGCCATGTCATATGCTTCGTCGTTTCTTTGCAATAATATAGCCGTTTCAATCTCGGTGTCAATGGAAAATAATGTAAAATTTTTTTTAGATTTTTGTCCTACTCTTACTGCCTTCCTGATATCTAATCTCGTCACATTCATGACACTGTTGTAAATGCTGATGTTCACCGTAATATAAAATATGGTGATTTATATAAGAGTCTATTTTAACTTCCGCTAAACCCATCTTTCGCATCATCTTTTTCATTTTGTAATAATTATCAGGTAATTCTGCATCTTCTGGTAACATTTTCTTGATAATCTTAAGCATTGCATCAAAATTACGATCAGTCATATTATACTCCATCTTCATCGATAGAAGATCCGAAACCGCAGAGAGTTTTGAATATGTCTTGCAACATAACCACAATGGCTCTTCTGCTTTTTTCACCAACTCGTAGAATTCTGCAAACTCTCCATATGATTCCTCATCATCTAAAAAACAGCATTAAAATCTGGACCTGCAATGTCCATAACCATATCTATAAATGGATTAATATTGTCCACTTCTTTTGACTTATTCATCTTGTCCTCGTAATCCTCACCATGCCTTCACCAAATCTAATATCCTTCCATGAAACCCATTTTATAAAGATGTAACTGAGTTTCATGCTTGGATCTCTTCCTCATTAAATGTCATTTTTGACACAGACACAAGATAGTTCCGTCCGAATCCACGATACGGGAACCTTGTGCGTAAGCAAATTCTATAAATTCTCGAACACCTCTTCGAAAGGTATCTGTAACATGTCCATCTACTACACGCTTGTACATCTACTCTCTATTAGTCATATTGAACAACATGAATGAAACAATTCATATTGTCAAATGAGATGGGAAGATTAAACTTTGAGTTAATCTAGGAGAACGTGTGAAGAATACCTAAACTTAACCCATCATCAACTTCAAAGATGAGAAGAGAAGTGTCTTAATTATTATAACTTAAGCCCGTTCGTAAGTATTCAAACTTACTAAAAGATGCTCGTTGTCACAAGCTGTTTGTTTCTGAGGAAATTTTGGCAGCATAACCCTGCACCTCTCATGTATACCTCAAAAATCAATTGCAATCAACTTTCAAAATAATCATATTGGTGATTATTTCGATAGTAAATTATGATTGACTTGGTATACCGAAGAGGAAGGGGTTATGGAATCGAATTTTCATCAGAAACAAACAGTTTATGACAACGATCACCTTTTAGTATGTTTGAATCCTCACAAGTTATACCTAATGTTAATTATTTAAGCACAAATATACAATATCACGGCATGATATTCCTATATCGTAATTTTAGTCATTATAAAAAAATTAACTATACTAGCAAGTGTAAATGTTGTAATGGACTTTCTATCCTTTATATTTTACAAAGCCCAGACCTAAGGTTGATGAGTCATTTTATCGAACACCTACAACGTGTAAAATTCTACATGTAATTAGACAACCACAATCGAATATAACAGGAATATAATGATCCACTCCTATCCTAAACATGTAAAAATATTGAAATACGTAAGTTGTATACACTATATCCAATAAGAAAATCAAAAAATTGAAACCAAAACTATCAAAACAAGACTATTTTTCAATGAAATTTTTAAAAATAAGAGAGATGAGGAAGTATTATACTGAAGGGTAGATGTATATCTACTCGAAACACACAAAGGATGGGCGTCGGTGGCGGAGAAGAAGGTTGGCGGGTCGCCGGAGGGGAAATTTGGGGAAGGTCGCACATGAGAATGAGGAAGAAAGGGGCACCCGTCGTTCTGTTTACGGACCTGGGAGAGCACACTTAAGTGCTCGCCCATCCGTCCACAGGTGCTCGCCCTGAAATTTCCAGGCGCTCGTGTAATCCGCGCATAAAAATTCAAGTGGGCGAGCACATTTGCAATAGAGGTGCTTGTCCAGATTGGTAAAAGCACACCATCCGACTGCTCATCAAGATTCTAACTGGCGAGCCACGTGGGCGAGCACATGTGGTCTTCCAGTGCTCGCCCAGAGACGACCGCGCACAAGTGCTCGCCCAGGGGCCGCGAGTCCGTGCACGCCAAATGCGCTTTTTTTTGTAGTGATGGAATTAGTCATGTCTGATCCGTATCCCATCCATTTTCATCATGAATGGAGACAGAGGGTGAGGGGTGACTGCTCTATCACGATGGGTCACCTTGTCATTGAGGATGGAGTCGAGGATGGACATGGGACACAGATGAAAAGAGGCATGGTGAGCATGGAGTCACATCTTTTGGAAGTCGATCTCATCGAAGCAGTAGCCGCGATGGAGTGGATGCGGCTAAAGAGAAACCACTAACCTTTGAGTAGGGAGGAGGAAATAACTCAAGGGCCTTAATCGCTCGTTAGTGATTGAGCCACTAAGGCTCCATGGGAAGGCGAGGAAATTGAGAAAAACCTTAGCGTTAGGGGGAGAGTGGGGCACTAGGGGGAGAGGGGAGGGAGAGAGAGAGAGTGTGTGTGTGTGTGAGAGAGAGAGAGAGAGAGAAAGAGAGAGAGGAGGGAGGGAGGGAGGAAGAGGATATGTGGACTTATCCAATACTACATAACAAAAGAATACAACAAGAGAGTGAGAGAGAGAGAGAGAGAAAGAAGAAAAGAGATTGAATAATAGAGAAAGTTGTATGTTTGCTTCTTATATATGAATTTTCTTCTTCAGTGGTTGTGTGAAGTAACCATCTATCATTTATCGTGGGTCTTCTTCATCATGTACTTCTGTAATGGTTGATTGCGCATCTTCATTCATCCCCCAACAATTAATATCAGAGCAAGATTTAATGTCGATGAGAGAATGCAACACATCGAGTGCACATTCTCACGAAGCAACAAAGGATTCTACTAATGGCTATCAATAACGAGGTCTTACAAGGAGGAAGGAAGATAGATATGATGGCGAAGTTCATAGCGTGCTAGTTCCTCATTTTGTGTTCATGCTACATCAAATATGTACCATGTTATTTTCTTTTATCCCTAGCATGTTATTTTCTCATTTATTGCATGTTTTTTCCCTCATGACTATGCATACTATCATACACTGTTAGTTATTTTCGTTGTAGTATGGTATTTTCTTCATGATTCTGGAATTATATTATGGCCATGGTATTCGTCATACACAAAATTATATTTTCTATATAGCATGTTATTTTCTTCATGCCTCTATTATCTCTTATGCATAGTATGCTATTTTTCTTCTTAGCATGCTATTTTTTACTTTGCATGTTATTTTCTTCGTGATTTTACTCATGTTATTTCGCAGTGTATCATGTTATTTTATTCATACTCCAATCTCTAAAGGGCAGATGCTCTGAAGTTGGTTGTCTTATTTGTACCACAATTATATATAAGAGAGCCTAGAGAAAGGAAAGTTCAAGTTGAATGAGTGAAAGAGGGATGTTGATTGAGAGGAGGGATCGTCGGTTGAGAAAAAGATATGTGCATCACTTTAACATCGGAAGGGACCTAAAGGGGGCGAGAAGGACTTCCGAAGGCTCCTGCTGCTCACTGCAAGGCACATCAGACCGAGACTCATCAGGTGAATGCACACACCATTTGTAGCATGCTTTCGTGATATTAAGTGCCAATATACAAACGACCTAACATTTCCTCATGCCGCTTTATCTAGATATGCATGTTATTTAAAATGCATAATGTTATTTTGAACCTAATGTTTGACATGAAAATACAACAAATAAAAGTCAACCTAACACAAATCGACATCCTTTATATTATGTATAATAAATTGACATCCTTTAGAAAAAAACTTGCAAATGATGAAATTTGTTTCTTCACATAACATAATTGAAATCGGTGGATTATTAAGATTTATATTTTTCAAATGTAAAATATTTTTCAGATTTGCAAAGAAATAGATTTCAACCTATGAGCCTTCCAGGCTGCTACTTGTGACTCGTAAAGTATTTTATGAAAATCTATATTTTACAAATCTGAAAAATCTAAATCTTTTAACTCTGGAAATCATAAATCTTGTTAATCTGTTGATTTCAGTTACGTTATGTGAAGAAACTTGTTTCATCATCATTTGCAAGTTTTGTGTAAATAATATCAATTTGTTATATGTGATCTAAAGGTTTTAAATTTGTGTTATGTTAATTTTTATTTCCTCTTTTGTCTGTTTTTAGAGCTGTCATCCTTGCAAACAAAGTTTTCCTAAAGGATATGATTCTTCCTTAAATAAAAGGATTTTCTTATCTGATAGTAAATTATTAGGTGAAATGTAGATCTAAATTATTAAGTTTGTTTTTGGGTCAATATACTTTATCTCTACATTCGCAGACACATGCACCGAGGTGCACATGCACACACGAGCATACACATGCAACCACACATGCACTTGCACGGATGCACGCCTGCACATGTGCATGCACGTGTGCGCATGCATGTGCCCCTGCGTCCGCACTCACCCACCTGCCCACACAGAGACGCACGCAGACACGTGTGCACCTTCGCACGTGCCCATGCATACATTTGTGCACTCACACGCATGGATGCCGACACAAACACATGCTCACATGCATGTTTACAAGCACGACGGGTGCATGTACGTCATCACATACACCCGCCCGCCCACATGTACGAACATGCACATGACACTACAAGAAAAGTGACATAAGACAACGAATAATTTAATATTCGTTGTCATAACTTATGTAGTTAAATATATAACAACGAATATTATCCGTTGCTTACTTCTTTAAATTTGCAACGAATAATTGTATTCGTTGCTATATTCCTCGCAACGAATTATATAACAACGATTATTCGTTGCCGTTTTCTTCTAATCGTTGCTAAATTTGGTGACAATTAATGTGAATTTTAACGAATAATTCAACGAAAAAATCATTGTTATATGGATCTTTAGCAACGAATATGATATTCGTTGCTAAATACAAGTACAAAAGATCATTTGACAACGAATAATATTCGTTGTTATATCTTTAACATCGGATGATATGGCAACGAATATTCAAATTATGTGTTGCCTTAGGTCCATTTTCTTGTAGTGTGCACACATGTCCACACCACCCACCCATCCATACCTGCGTAAACACGTGCATCTGCATGCTTGCATGCCCGCACGCCTGCCGCACACACGTGCACACTTACATTCACGATGAATATAATCATTCCTAAAAATACCGAAGAAGATTTACAGAAGTTTTGATGAGAAAGGCAGAGCGATTTCATCGTTACGCGTGGAAACGAAAGAAAGACGAGCAAGTGGTTCACGAGCAGAAGAAGTTGATAAAGTCGAGGTGAAGCAGAGAAGAGGAAAAGGAGAAGGATGAGAAGGGTATGGAAGGCAAATTCCCATTCTAAAAAAAGGGGCGGAGAGGGCCACAAAAACGCCAATGGCGATCTCCTCCAGCCCTTTGTTCTCCTCCTCCTCTGCCGCCTTCGCCTTCGCCTCCCTTCTCCTCTCGTCTTCTCAGGTATCATCATCCCCATGCATTCTAATATTCCTTTGTGCTCTTATCTCTCATCAATTCAATGATTTCTGGATCTTTTCTCCATGGAGGAGACATCATGCGAGAATGTGGGCTTGCAGATTCCTTCCTCCTGTCAAAATGGCAGTTTTCTTCGTCAAGCTATTTCCGTTGATTCCTTTCTTTTTGGTCGTTTAGAATGCAAGCTGATGTCAAGCATTTAGTTTTTTTATATCATATTTGTCAGTCGCATTACGTGGATCATGCAAATTATGTGAGAATTTAGGATTTTTACGTACCAATTTATGCCTGAGAATTTTCTTGGATTTCGATAATATATATATATATATACATATATATATATAATAACAAGGTGAACATAGGTTTGGTAATATAATTAACTACTCTTACACTTTGTAATATAAGAATCGAGTCCATAAGCACCTCAAGAATATCATGTATTTGTCGGGTTAACTCCAATATGTGGAAATAAGAGATACCCATGTATTTAGATATTTCACGAATTTACAGAATTATGACTAAAAGGAAATTTACCCGTTTCTTTCTTTCCTGTGATATGTTAATCTTAATATGATGCGAGTATATAGGAATGTATCAAATGATCATCTAAATACGAAATTCCGCTCTTCTTAAATTATAGAGTAATTCTCAATAAACCAACTTATATATTTAATTAATCGAATACTAAAAAAAAAGTTATGCTCGCTTATATTATATAAAATTTGATAATAAGTAATTGATTTTTATCAAAAGGTTTATCTTTCTTTACTTTGATAATTTGTATTAAATTTATAATCGTTTGAATATCTATTTATTGACATAGGTAACTGATCTAAAGTGATATGAATGCAATTTGATTCATGACGGTCATAGCTAAAAAGTACTCTATATTTTTCAATCACCGATAAATAAGCAAAAGTCAAATATTGGATACATCTTTTTTTTTGTTGAGTCGCATTTTACAAATGGCTTATGTTGTACGTATCTATAACATCAATATTTGTCGCTCGTGGATAACCTAGAGACATTCTCAAACAACCGACGTTTAGTCCCTCCTCCATATAAGAATTTAGGATTAGTACATCCCTATTTGTGATTAAGCATTTGGTGATTGATTTTGATTCACTTGGTTCTAGCCGCCAACACGTGATTGTTTACTAAGATGCATGTCTTTTTTATCAAGAAAAGAAATCCATGAAACCTACTGAATATTGAAGGGACACGCCATGCATGCTTGGGGACAACACTTCCAAAACAACATTCAATTTGTGAATCATAATTGTATTCAAATCAGTGAATCCACACATTTAAGGGATCCGTCTATACGACAATGCAATATAATAATATAAAACCCCGTAGAGTTAGGATTTTTATTATCCATGATACAACGATACTACTACTATACTAGAGAAAGACCTACTGATGCCACGAGGACATAATCTAGTCGAGGGTAAACCTTGTAAATCTTGTGTGATAGTTGTATTGGGCTACTTGTTTGGTCGTTTGAACCGCATTATGTTATTGCTATTTGCTCCATTTTTTGTTAAAATAGGTTGGAGCAAATATTTTACCTATTTTCTTCTTGTTAAATCATTCAAAAAATGGCTTATATTTTACTTTTTAGCAATATCAAGTGGTTTTAGTGTTTTTAGAAAGCGATAATATTCATTTTTTTCAAATGGAGAATAAATGAAATGGAAAAAGATTCACTTTTCATTGACCAATTTCATATATTACCACTTCAATAAGAAAATGATGGAAAATAAAATATATTGCTTTGTGATTATGATGGAAAGTAAATGAAATAAAAAAAATATTTTTATTTGTGGAGGACAATTAAAAATGGGGAAAAGGAACAACTTAGGGCAGGTAAAAACATAATTTCCATTGCTTTTCATTCATTTAAAGATGTAGCGAGGAAAATGATGCAACAATGTTCTTATCTGCTAAGAACGTAAATGAAAGCAACGTAAAGTGATGGCAAATTTATTAACACCAGGAAATAGTTGGCTAGTGGAAAGTATTTACTTTCCTTTTCATTTGTTGCGGATATTAAAACATAAAATGCTATCACAAAAACAAAAACAAACACTAACAAGGTTCATCCATAATTAGACAATGTCCTTGGATAATGATGACCTACTAAGAAAAAAATGGAGTACAAGGACTTGCAAATGGCGTGGAAGTGAAAGCCCTAATCCATGGGGTTTATAGCCACTCCCAATATAAATGCATACAAGCATCATGTAAATACCCAATATAAATGTATACACGCATCAGGTAAATAATCAAAATCCTGATTTTATTTTGTAGATAATACTCCCAAGGCACTATGCGATGGGCACATTTTCTTTTCCCTTGATCACCCCTTCCATTGTCCTAAAAACTAGGTGAGAGATTCTACCCCGTCTTATAATGAAGATTGAACTCTCCGTTATTGATATCTTATTATTCGAAAGATCGTGAAATCTCCATCTTGAATTTAATCCTATGAAGATTAGATATGACTACCAAAATATATCCTTGACAAATCTCATTTGAAGGTAGTGCCAATTATCAATGTTGAGCAAGTCTAAGCTGTCGGAACTTGTTGTCAGTAACCGACTTGGTGAACTTTTCAGGTTGATCCTCGTCTTTATTTAGATGATGTGATATCTGAAATAAGTATGTTTGGTTCTTTCATGAGGCACTCTTTAATCAGCTAAGCATAATGGATTATTTTAATATATTATAGCATATTGAACTTCCCTTCTTACTTCTACCTCAAAGAGGTGTCATTACCATTGATGTCCCACATATCTTTAAAAAGAGAGGAAGAAGAGTGGCCCTATAAGGGAGAGGTGGTTATGGACATGACTACATAAAGATTGAAGATCTCCCTCGCCCCTTGTTTTTCTTGATGTTCTTAGCAACTATGAGCCTTCTCTAACATACATGCTTTCTATGTATGCCTCGTTATCTAAGATTCTCTAGAGGTATGGAAACATGGCATTAAGGATCAAAGGCATGTGTGAGTTATCCCACATTCTAAGGTTATGGATTCCATACATAACATTGTAAGATCATAAGCATTCGTGATATTATGGAGATCGGTGTTTTGGAATGATTGTTGGATTTAGTCCTTCCTCCGAGATCGTCTCTTGTTGTTGATATTATTGGTGTCATGATAGTATGGAGATTGTTATTCAGTCAACTCAAGTTACTATTGAAAGATGTGTTAAGTTGATTGATTGTGGAAGGTTATCATCCAAGGTTGACTATGAAAAATTTTGGAGTTGGTCGTGGAAATCGTACAGTAATCAATCAACATGAGGTGGGGGTGACCATTCATATTGGTCCCCTAAACCCTAGGTTAAACCTGAAAATAACCAATCAGTGTACTTGCAGTGATTGTTCAAGGATGGTCTATGAACCTAGGTCAACAAACTTTAAGTATTAAAAGAGACCATCTATTCTTCTCATCATATTATCATGCATTATAAACAAAACATAGCCAAACCCAATTGCTTTGCAAGGCAAATGATTACCTGTGATGGTGTTTCCATTATCAATCAAGAATCCATATATCTTTAAGGCATATGTGATTCACAACGATAGGGATTAAATCATCTTTTGAATTCTTTTCCTCATTCCCTACTGCAGTAATCATGGCATTAGCCTTCTTATTTGGACATTCATTCTTCCAGTCCCACTTCGCAGTTGTAGTTGTCCTTCAGATTGCGATTTTAAACTTTATTTTCAATTTATTCTTCTTAAAACTCTGATCAGAATGACCAGTGATCATGTCACTTATCAGAGTTTTCTAATAATCTTGCAACATGATTATCAACAGATTTACCGATGGACCTAAGCCGAAGTTCTTTAGTATGAAACAAACTCGATCTGGCTTCTTTTAAGTGCATCCTTCCCAACAATAAAGGATTGATTAAACATTCTTATATGATAAAGGAAGGGATATTGCGAATCACAATTTCATCTTCATCTTCTATTTTAATATTTATATTTATGGGTTTTTATCGATTGTGCCCTTCTTAACTTCTGCAATATCAATCATGCCCCTCCCTTTTTGAGAATATCAATTGTGCCTATCCATTCTTACAAAATTCATAGTTATACCCTTTTGTAATATCAATTATGTCCCTACTTTACCTCAACGAAAGTGCAGAAATGTGAACTTTCTAAGAATGTATGGGCACAACTGATATCTCAAAAAAGAGATGGCATAACTGATATTGTAGAAGTTAAGAAGGGCACAAGTGATAAAAAACCCTATATTTATTAACTCTGTCGATAGAGTATTTAATTGATGTAGTACTTTCAAAAGTGTACCTTCTTCAAGATGAAGGGAGAACAGACGTTGCTTCAATAACAACTTGTTGGTCAAAGATTTTATCATGTACATACTTTTAAGCTTCAACCACAAAACCTAATGCAAAGTCATCACGTGTGACCTCATTTATTGCCTCGTCTGCCAAATACAACACAATCATTAAGTGTGACTTCGCTTGTGGTGCTAAGTTAACTACAAGATCTATCTCCTTCGATTTTGTCTATTTTTATTGTATCGGAGGTGCTCACATCTTGTCTGGCAAAGTTATCACTCCAATGAACTTTTCAATGTTTGTGTTGTATGACAACATCTTGATACTTGATGATAGATCTCCGATTAACTTAAAGGCTCTAATACCAATTTGTTTTATAACAAGAAAAAAGATGCAATAACATAAATGCATATTTACAAGGTTCAACCGTAATTGGGCTATTTCTTGGACAACTGCAACCATTCTTTACTATGTAGAATAAAAGTAAGAGTACATAGGATTATAGATGACGTCAAAGATAAAACCCTTTTTCAGGAGTTTATATAGCACTCTAGGTACAAACAGATCCCGATATAAAGTAATTGAAACATATATCACAAGCTCCTACTAAGGCATCAGTTCCCAGCCCCATTAGTTAACACTTATTCGTCAACCATCTTTTCGCTTATTGTTCACTTGTTTTTAAACCAGAGTGGATGGAGGTTGGCCGCAAACTTTAGAGATTTGGAGGCTAAGAATTTATCAATTACATTGCCTGGTGTCTGCATTCAGTGACTGGTGAGGGAGGAGGAGGAACCTGAGATTATAAGCAGACCATTTGAACATGCAGAAGTCATTATGTAATCATTAAGGTAGGGGACTTCAAATCTTGCACTTTTTTATGTTGGGAGATTCTGTTCGAGTTTATTTATTTGCTCTGCGTTGCAAAAATCATGGTGGTTTTGTGTAATGACAGTTGGAAGGCTTTTCTGATTTCTTCACAGTTAATTCTACTTGTTGGTGGAACCTGCATTGTTGGAGGTCCGTCTGAACCTTAAGATTCTAAGGTTTGCTCTCTGTATCATGTCCTTACCTTTCAAACTAGCGAATCAGATATCTAAACTTTTGTTTTCTGAAAACAGTGAGAATGGGTGGTAGCTCAGTGGAATCTATAGAAAGTGAAGACAAGGCTAAGAAGCCCGATGACGTAAAGTTCCTTCATGGCGACATAGACTTGTGGATCATCGAGGCTAGAGCTCTCCCAAATATGGATTTGTTGGCAGAAAGGATGAGGAAATGCTTTATTGGTTTCGGTGCTTGTGGAGTTGCAACAGGTCACACCAACAGCCACAAAGGTTGGAACAAAATGATAACCAGTGATCCTTATGTTTCTGTCTGTCTAGCTGGGGCAACCGTAGCCCAGACTCGTGTGATTCCAAACTGCGAGGACCCTAAATGGGACGAGCATTTTCATGTGGCTGTTGCACATCCAGTTGCAAAAGTGGAATTTCAAGTTAAAGACAATGACTTGCTTGGTGCAGAGCTCATTGGTGTGGTATCAATACCTGTAGATACCATATTAACTGGGAAGAAAGTGCATGGTTGGTTCTCTATTATAGGTTCTTATGCGAGTCCTATGAAGCCCTATCCTGAACTGCACTTGGCTATTCAGTATAAATCTATAGATGGAAACCCATTGTATAAAAATGGAGTTGGCGCAGGACCGGAATATACAGGTGTGCCCAACACATATTTCCCACTCCATAAGAATGGGCTTGTTACCTTGTATCAAGATGCTCATGTTCCTGATGGAGCATTGCCTCAAATCCAGTTAGATGGGGACAAAGTATACGAGAACAACAAATGCTGGGAAGATATTTGCCTTGCAATTTTAGAAGCTCACCATATCATCTACATAGTCGGATGGTCAGTTTATCATCCTGTGAAGCTCGTGCGAGAATCTTCACGGCCACTTCCCAATGGAGGGGATCTGACTCTTGGGGAGCTGCTGAAATACAAATCACAAGAAGGCGTCCGTGTTTTGTTGCTGATATGGGATGACAAAACATCACATGACAAGCTTCTCTTAAAAACGGTTGGATCTATTTCTGCAACTATGTAGCCCATGAATTAAAAAAACAAAACGTATGACTTGCATGTTCATTTGCCACACATCTCCATTCAAATATCTATGTATGGATATATAATATTTGTCATGGAAATTTCTCTTTCTTTTTTCTTACTTGTCATAGAATGAATGCAGGAAGGAGTAATGCAGACTCATGATGAAGAAACACGCAGGTTCTTTAGGCACTCAAGTGTTCATTGTGTGTTGGCTCCGCGGTATGCGAGCAATAAACTCAGTATTTTCAAGCAACAGGTACTGACAAAAAACAGTTATTCAAATGCAGATTGCAGGCATGTATGTAACTAATGAAACTAATCAAGTGATCATTTGGATTTCATTACTTCCTTGCAATAGTAACTTTGTTGAGCCATCTTTGAAGTTTGATTTTGCTTTTTGGCTTTTGTACATACATCTTTGCTAGAAAATAAACATGCGGAAGTGAACATGGAAAAAGATAAAGAACACGAAGAACAGCAGGATTTTTACGTGGAACCCTACTCCGTAAGGAGCGGGATGAAACCACGGGAGAAGCCCTCAAAGGGGCATATGCTTCATTGCTTTTTCTCAATGGATACAGGAGGTCTGGGGCTCCTTATATAGCCTCTCCAGAGCCTCCAAGTCCCATCGTTGGACGATGTGGGACTAAACACTGGATGGGGTAAATGGATCTCCTCCAAGATCCATTTACCCTGTTACAACACAATAGGCGCACACAACTTTATACTCCAACAATCTTTAATGAATAATAGATCTCACGGATGTTCGCCCATCTCTTTTTCCAAAAGAAAATTTTGAAGTTTGCTTCTATATCATGTCCATGTACTTTACAGCGACATTGCTTACTTTGATGACTTGTTGATTCAATATATCCCCATGCACATAGTGACATAGGCTTAAGAATAAAAGAAAATGCTATGCACTCCCACTTTGGACAGGAGACTCCTTGATTTCCATCTGTCTTCAAGTATGAAGAAAAAGCCTAACTGTAGCATAGTTTTTTTGTATTTCAGGTTGTAGGGACTCTGTTTACACATCACCAGAAGTGCATTCTTGTTGACAGTCAAGCTACTGGCAATAACAGAAAAATAACGGCTTTTATTGGTGGACTAGACCTTTGTGATGGACGATATGACACTCCTGAACACAGGCTCTTTTCTGATCTGAATACTGTATTTGCCAATGATTTTCACAACCCTGCATTTCCGGTATGTTTTTTCATACATTTGTTGCCAAATCCTTTTTTGAAATGTGATTAAAAAAACATTTTTTTGAAACTTTTCAGATATTGTCATTAATCTATTACACTATCGGAGTTCGATATTGAATGCATTTTCTCATGATATTTTATCTTTAAAACTCACTTTATTGGTCGAATTGAGATACTATAATGTCCCTAAAAGAAAAACTCCCCCATTTCATGTTCTAATGACAGGGCCAATTGTGGGCTACAAAACTGCTGGTAATGCAACTTGGAAGCATGACAATGCATGGGACTGAGTGTGGCTATCAAGCACTTTGATGATAGAGATTGCCAATGAGATCCTACTTTAGCCCGTTGCGAAGACATTGTGCAACAACATATTCCCATGCGAAAAATGAGACGAAGATTCTTCAACTTCAACAAGACATCTACATGACCAAGCAAAGTGGTCGCCGCCTCCACTCGTTCTACTCCAGTTTGGGGAGCATGTTCGAGAAAATCCATAGTTACAAGCCCTTGAGTGTCAATATTGAGCACCAATTGACATACAGAAACACCGATGGTTGATGTCTTCCTCACTGGCCATGATTTAGTCTATGATGCAACATGTAGACAGCTTTTGTCTAACGTCTCCATTCCTCCTATGGAGGAGGCATACAACCATGTGAGAAGAATCTATGTGACATATGCACCTGCATCTTATACCTCCTCTATTATGGTTGCTTTACGGGTAGAGGGTCTGCTCAATTCAGAGGGCACAGAGTCGGTGGTAGACGAAGTGATCATTCTCAACCACAGTGCACTTACTGCATCATCTAGGGGATACTAAGGACACATGCTACTAAAAGTATGGTCCTCCTGCCTCTGCACATGCGGTTAAGCACCCAGAGTCAACTAGAACACTATCTGACCAGAACTACGAGGATCTTGTCCCCACCTTAGGTAGATCATGTGACCTTCACCTATTCCGAATAGTCTTCCTCCATTATCCTTTAACATAACAGCCTATGTCTACACATCATGTATTGGTCACACTATTACCACATGCCATAGCACTGACCTGATAACGTATGTGGTTGATTTTGGAGCCTCTCATCATTGTGGCAACATACCACTGTTGAGATATTAGTTATCTTTCTTATTGTACTCATATTTTCTATTTCTTTTGTATTCATCTTGTAATTTGTCCAACAAGTTTCTCTCCTATGTAAGAGAACCCTAGGGTCTCTCAATAATGCAATTCATTCTTTCATTCTACATGGTATCGGAGCGACGGTCTCAGACTGGAGTTCCCGTATCCCACCAAGACCTAACTCCCCCACCTCCTCCCCTCCCCCTCCCCCCCGCGAGTCCTCCTAATCGCTTTGTCATCATTGCAGATGGGAGACAATCTCCTATTACCGGACAAAGAGAGGTCCATCCAATGCCCTCTATGTGCTTATAGAATGTTTTACATCCTTCATGTTTTTCCATGAATTGATTATCCATTAGCTAGCTTACTAAGGAACACAAATGTCATACCTTATTCGGTCCATCTTCTCTTCTGTTTCAGGATATACTTACGAGAATGGTGACTAGATGTGGTCGTGAGCAAAGGGGTGTCAACAGGTTTTGGTCTAGTCCTTGTGCAGGCATATTTTTCATCTCTACAGGACCAGTCTCCTACTTGTGGCATCTTCGGTTTACTCATTTACCTCTTTAGAAGTTATGCAGAGTCTTACCTCAAATCTCAACCCACGTCTAGCTTCCAATACGAGGCCTGCCAACTTGGGAAGCATCATCATGCTAACTTTCTAATTCGTCATGGTCGCATCAATATTTCCTTGTTTGAATAGTTCATTCCATCGTGATCATCAAGAGCATCATTCTTATTGTTGGAGTATTTGGTTGTACGCCATATGTATAAGAGATGGGTAAATGGATCTCTCCAGGATCCATTTACCCCATCCATGTCTTTAATCCCACATCTACCAGTGGTGGGACTTGGAAGCTCTGTGTAGGCTATATAAGGAGCCCCAGACCTTTTATATCCATTGAGAAAGTGCAATAGACACGCCAGTCCTCTGAGGCATTCTCCCGTGATTTCATCCCGCTCCTTAGGGAGTAAGGTTCCACGTTAAATCTTGTTCTTCAATGTTTTATTTCTTTATTATATGATTCCGCTTCCTCTTCCTATTTTCTAACATAGTATCAGAGCGGGTTCGATTCTCGAGGATTTTGTGATCCATATTTGTTTGAGATTCACCTTTTTTTCTATGTTCCTGAAGATTTATTACTTAAAGATTTATTTTGATTTACGTCCATTTTTGAAGATTAAAACCCATTCTAGTCTTTTTAAAATCCATTCTTCATTGGGTTGAGAAAAGTTAAGGTTCCTCTTGGAACCTTAATTCTGCAAAGCAACAGGGCCTCCGTGGTGCACCTCCATGTTCCAGATCTCCTCCGTGGTGCACCCCCAGGCAACAGCCAACGACATACAGGAGGCGCATGTCTCCTCCATGCAACGACTCTCACAGTGATTTTTTTCCTCGTAATGATGGTGCCCCCCAAGCTCCAGGCGGCATGAGCATGCTCCAGGCATTTCTGCCCTTCTTCCCTTTCCTTGGGTGACCCAACAGGCGCACACCTCCGATCTCACAGGCGTGATTCTCCCATCTCTTCTTCGGCCGCAACAGGCGGAAGAACCCTTGGCAGCTGGCGGCGATGAAGCTGCACCTCACGTAGCCCTAGCGCGAGGGAACCCTATGTGTGCCTCCTGCTCACCTTTGGCAGCCGAGCTCTATGTCTCCAGATCCAACCACAACATGAGGCGCCCTCGAGCGACATCGCCTCCTTTAGGAGGCACGACACCTCCCACGGGCGGCGCAGAGCTCCTGCCGCCATCTTCTTCAGCGGAGCTACCCTCTTGCGAAAGCTCCTCCCGCCGATGCCCTCTTCTTCAGCGTGAGCCCACGCACTCCGAAGCGACGCACCCCCGATGCCTTACTCAACGGCGAGATCTCCGCATCTGGCGGCGGTGATCCCGCTTCCCACAGGCGGCGGCCTCCCCTCATCACCTCGGAGCGCGCAGATCCAAGAAGCCCTTTGAGGGAGACGACGACATTCGAAGAGGTTCCCAACGGGGAACCCAAAGGCAGGGCATGTCCCCCTTTAAAAAAAATTTATGGGGGTTGTTTGAGAGAGCCCGCGATTAAAATTAGAAAAAATGAATCTCAATAGTAGGCTGGAAAAAAAGGCCGCCCAGCGTTACAACAACAACAACAACAAAGCCTTTTCCCACAATTAAGTAGGGTCGGCTACATGGATTCTTCGCCTTCATTCAGATCTATCTTGGGTCAATCTCGGACTTATATCCAGCAAACTAAGATCCCTTCGTATAGTCTCTTTCCAACACTTCTTGGGCCGTCCTCGCCCTCTCTTAGCCGGCTCAACATCCCAACACACGCATCTCCTAACCGGTGCATCAGTTGACCTTCTTTACAAATGACCAAACCATCTTAAGCGATTTTCTCGCATCTTATCCTCGATCGGAGCTACACCAACACTCGCCGCCCAGCGTTCAACAACAACAACAAAGCCTTTTCCCACAATTAAGTAGGGTCGGCTACATGGATTCTTCGCCTCCATTCAGATCTATCTTGGGTCAATCTCGGACTTATATCCAAAAAACTAAGATCCCTTCGTATAGTCTCTTTCCAACTCTTTTTGGGCCGTCCTCGCCCTCTCTTAGCCGGCTCAACATCCCAACACTCGCATCTCCTAACCGGTGCATCAGTTGACCTTCTTTGCAAATGACCAAACCATCTTAAGCGGTTTTCTCGCATCTTATCCTCGATCAGAGCTAAACCAACTTTATTTCTGATTGCATCATTTCGAATCCGATCTTTACGTGTATGTCCACACATCCATCTTAGCATTTTCATTTCTGCTACAACCATTCTCTGCACATGTCTATGGTTCACAGGCCAACATTCAGAACCATAAAGCATAGCAGGTCTCACGGCTGCTTTGTAAAACTTTCCTTTAATTTTTAAAGGAATTTTCTTATCACAGAGAACAGCGGAAGCTCCTCTCCACTTTAGCCAGCCTGCATTTATTCTATTAGTAACATCTCCATCAATTTCCCCATCATGTTGCAGAATAGATCCCAGATATCTAAAAGAATCTCTCTTTTGAATGTTATCGTCACCAATCTTCACCTCGATTCCTTCACCATTGCTTCCATCAAAAGTGCATTCCATATATTCCGTCTTAGCCCTACTTATACGAAAACCTTTAGTCTCCAATGCATGTCTCCAAACCTCAAGCTTCTCATTTACTCCATCTCTAGTCTCGTCAATCAACACAATATCATCAGCAAATAACATACACCAAGGTAACTCATCCTGAATGTGACTTGTCAACTCGTCCATAATCAAAGTAAAAAGAAATGGACTCAAAGCTGAACCTTGATGTAAACGTTATTTTATAAAAAAATCTGATGCAGTGAGGCCCAGTTGGGCTGCAAAAAATATATATTTTTTTGCAAAAGACGCGTACACCGGAAAAAGCCATACACAATGCTTAAAAAATTGATGAGAAGGAAAGCCGGAAAAAATCATGAACGGCTTAAAAAAATGATGATGGTGATGGCTATTTCAAATAGCCGATAAAAAAATGATGATTGATTTCGAATGTTTAAAAAAAATATTTTTTCAAAGTGTGACGGCTTATAGAAATGATGAAAAGCCGCAAGGAATTTTTTGAGAATGTTCATGTTTAACCCCATTTGTCTTGACTTCTCCCAACTTGATCGCCGATTGTCATTTTTCGACAAGTATAGGAGAAAGAGGGAGTATTATGTAGAGTCACAGACTAGTTTGTCAGATTCTCTACATTTTAGATTTGTTAGAGACCAGCCAGAATGTTCAGACTCTACATTTGATATTCAGATTCGACATCAGATGTTTCCGAGTCCTCAGTATCAAATTCACACATGTATGCGGTCTTCTTTTCAGATATGCAGATGTTTGCCATCTTTTCTAGTGGTCCCCATCTTTTCTTATTGTTGTTTTCGGTCAGAGTTTTCATGTGAGCCATAGGGACTCCATAGTAGAAGATCATTTCTTATGCCATGTTGGCAACGGTTTTCATGTGGCATCATAGGTACTCCAGAGTAGTGTACCATTCTCTGTGCCAGATGGGAAAGACCCAGTTCTCCGACAAGGAGACTTCTTTTAGACTTCATTCTCCAACGACCGTGGACTCCGACGAGGATTGCACTTCCACGGCCTTTTCCAGTTCGGCCCTTTTCAGAGATGGAGCAGTTGTCCATATGTTGTGGCGGGCCAGAGTACTCCGACGAGGAGACTCAATTTCCAGTTGTAGTGACTCTGACAGGCGCAGTTCAGAGCACATGCTCTCCAACGAGGAGATTCAACAAACTCACACTCCAGCCCGTTCGTCCTCCTCACCTGCACTGCATGAGAAGCAACATCCTCGCCAACAGCTGACAGTTGTGCGCGTTGAGTTGATATTATCCGTAGTGTCATGTATTGTGAGTTGGGTTTCTTTTTGTTTGTCCAAGCTAAGCATTGCATGCTCCAGCTTGAGGGAGAGTGTTGGAGTATTTGGTTGTGCGTCATATATATGAGAGATAGGTAAATGGATCTCTCTAGGATCCATTTACCACATACCAGTGGTGGGACTTGGAGGCTCTGTGCAGGCTATATAAGGAGCCCTAGACCTCCTGTATCCATTGAGAAAGTGCAATAGACACACCAGCCCTCTGAGGCATTCTCCCGTGGTTTCATCCCGCTCCTTAGGGAGTAGGGTTCCACGTTAAATCTTGTTCTTCAATGTTTTATTTCTTTTTTTCTGATTCCGCTTCCGTTTCCTATTTTCTAACACTTTTCTTGTGGTTGTAGATGACTTCTTAGATTATCTTGGGTGCTTTTAATGAAGCATAAGTGGTGGAGTATTTGGTTGTGCACCATATGTATGAGAGATGGGTAAATGGATCTCTCTAGGATCCATTTACCACATTCCAGTGGTGAGACTTGGAGGCTCTGTGCAGGCTATATAAGGAGCCCCAGACCTCCTGTATCCATTGAGAAAGTGCAATAGACACACCAGCCCTCTGAGGCATTCTCCCTGGTTTCATCCCGCTCCTTAGGGAGTAGGGTTCTACATTAAATCTTGTTCTTCAATGTTTTATTTCTTTTTTTTTCTGATTCCGCTTACGTTTCCTATTTTCTAACACTTTTCTTGTGGTTGTAGATGACTTCTTAGATTATCTTGGGTGCTTTTAATAAAGCATAAGTTTGAGGCTGGTGTGGAAGGGAGAAATGAAAAGTTGTATTCCTCATAGCCCTAGAGCTCTCTTATATAGGAGAAAAGCTCTATGAGAAAATTACATAAGATAGATTGGAGAAATAAACAAATATAAATAAAGACCATGAGATATAAGAATCTCAACACTCCCTCCCAAGCTGGAGCATATATGTCTATCATGCTCAGCTTGGAACAACGGTGAAAAGGATCCCTTGCAAGAGCTTTGGTAAACATGCTTGCAATCTGATTGCCTGAAGCAACATGAGAAGTGGAAATCAACCCCTTTTGGATCAAATCATAAGTGTAGTGACAATCTATTTCAATGTGTTTTGATCTCTCATGAAAGGCTGGATTGTTAGCTATGAACAATGCTGCATGATTATCACATTTGAGGTGCATAGGAAGAGGCGCCTCAATAGTTAGGTCAGTGAGGACAGACTTGACCCACATCATTTATGTACTCCCTTGGGCCATAGCCCTATATTCAGCGCTGGATCGAGCAACAAGTATTTGTTTCTTACTTTTTCATGAAACCAATGAGCTACCAACAAACACAATGAAGCCTGAGGTGGACTTCCTGTCCTTGGGACACCCAGCATAATCCGCATCTACAAATCAAGAAACTGTGAGAGATGTATCTCTTCTGAAAAGAAGAACTGCACCTGGAGAAGATCTCGGATATCTCAAAATCATGCAAACTGCATCCATGTGAACATGTCTGGGTTGCTCCATAAACTGGCTGACTCTACTCACAGTAAATGATATATCATGCCTAGTAATAGTAACATATAACTTCCCTACCAGCTCTATGTATCTTCTTTTATCCACCTCTTCAGAGTCATCATCATAGAGCTTAGTATTAGGATCCATTGGTGTAGTGGCAGGTCAGCATCTTGTCATGCATGTCTCAAATAGAAGGGCAGTAACATACTTCCTTTGCGTCATAACCATACCCTTCTGATTTCATGCAAACTCTAAGACAAGGAAGTAACGCAGTGTACCAAGGTCCTTGGTCACAAACTGTTGTTTAAGGAAATCCTTAGCTACCTGAATGATATGTTCATCGCTACCAGTAACAATGATGCCATAAACATAAACCAGAACGACAACGGTATATCTCTGAGCTCTCTTAACAAAAAGAGAATGATTTGCAATAGATCTGACAAACCCCTTTTGTTCAATCAACTTTGAGTGCTTTTGAAACCAAGCCCTCGAACTCTGCTTAAGGCCATATATGTCCTTGTGAAGTCGGCACACCATACTAGATTCCCCCTCAGCAGCGAAGAGGGCATACGATTTACCAGGTCGCAAGCAGTTAGAACCGCATCCCCCCAGTATGAATGAGGGTCATGGCTCTGAATCAAAAGAGTTCTGGTAACATCCAAAAGATGGCGGTGTTTTCGTTCAACCGCCCCATTTTGTTGGGAAGTATACGCACAAGATGTCTGATGCACAATACTATGAGATCTAAGGAATTGGGAAAGCTGGGTACTGCAAAATTCTAGTGCATTATCAGAACGTATAAACTTGACTTTTGCTGAAAAAATATTCCTTATTTCATTAATAAAGGACTGAATAACAGGACCGGCATCGGACTTGTTCTTAAGAAGAAAGACCCAAGACAACCTCGAAAACTCATCAACTGCATCAAGATAAAACCTATGTCCCTGATGATCTGGGACACAAGTGGGACCCCAAATATCAAAATGAATTAACTCAAACATACTACGACTACTCCAACCCTAATGACTCTGGAAAGTGGACCGATGATGATTCCCAAGATGGCAGGCCTCGCACTGAAAGGTAGAGCGAGGAGAAATCTGTAGAAGAATGTGACACAGCTTTTGCAGAGGAAGATGACCAAATCGAAGATGCCATATATAGGGAGAAACATATCCAGTGCGAAGAGAAGAGGCACCATCATAAGGAGATTGCACCAGTCTGTAGAGACCCCTTTGCTCACAACCAGATCCAATCATCCTGCCCGTGAGTATATCCTGAAACACAAGAGCAGATGGATCAAATATGGCACGACAATGTAAATCCTTGGTGATTTGACTAATTGATAGTAAATTCATAGAAAATTTAGGAGCGTAAAGAACATTCTGAAGCCTCATTGCAGGGGTCAACTACACATCCCCCTGACCGGTAATGGGAGAATGTGTCTCACTGCTATCACGACAGATCGTCTAGGCTGAGTCAGACAGAAATCACTAAACTGGCCTCTGTCACCACATAGATGATGGGATGCTCCTGAATCTATGATCCATTCTGACAAGTCTGATCCATTCTGACAAGTCTGTCCTGTAACAACTAGTAAAGGCATATGTTATACCTGATTTAGATGTTGATGCTGAGGCAGCTACCTCTGAGGATCCCGAAGGAGAGCTGGCTGACCCAGGAGTAGGCATTATCTCCCTAAGTCGCACCACAAGTTCATCAAATCTCTGATTAGAAATAGGTGATGGACTCCCGGCCTATTGTATCTGCTTTGCAACCCGAGCTGAAGCAGGAAACCCATGCTTATAATAGCATAAGATAGACTGGAGAAATAAACAAATATAAATAAAGACCATGAGATATAAGAATCTCAATAGTTGGCAATATTATGAAGAAGTTATTGTTGAAATAAAGAACTTTTTTGCAACTATCAAGTACGTGCACTCTGGCAATGCCCTTGACTTTACACGGCTACTTATCTCAGTTTTTTCAAGTCACAAGAGATATTATCAGACCTCATGTGCTTATATCTTACAGTAGAGTGGTCTCGCAAAGAGGAAACATATGCATATGTTAGATGTCACTAGGACTCTCTTCTTACATAATTAATGCTCGTTACTCTTACTGGGGAGACGATGTTCTTATCGCATGCTATTTGAATAATTGCATGTTATCTTTGTTTTATAAGAACAAGTTGATCTTTCGATAGTGTTTCCCGATAAGGATTTATTTCTCAAATGCCTCAAGTCTTTGAGTGTACTACTTTTGTTCATCACCTGGCTCCAAGATGAGGTAAGATGTCTACTCGATCTATCAAGTGCATCATTTTTTTGATATTCTCATACTAAAAATGGGTATCACTACTTCGATATTGTCAGATGGAAGTACTATGTGAGAGTCGATGTTAACTTTTTTTAGTCTATTATGCATTTCTCTCCCACGGTAGATCAAATGTCACCATCCGAGTCAGACACAACAGCTTACCTACCATCTCCTCCTACTATTTCACATCCTTCTATATAAGTTGAGACTTTTTCCAATGTACACACACGAAGATCAAGAGTTATAGAACCCACTGCTCATGTTCCTTCATCGTCCAACACGTCCCAAGTTACTATTAAGCACTTGTTTTATATTGATAGTACGGTTGATGTTTATGTTCAACATGTTGACAGTATACAACAAGGTGATGTTGCTCAGTGAGATGGGCCCTATGATACCTCTGAGGATCTCACTTTGCTTATTGCTCTTTGCAGCATCGATGCTTGTGTACCACATATCTGTGAGTGCATGCATGAGTAGGAATTTATTGGTACATGAGCATGCATATTTTGATGATAACAAAACTTGTGTGCAAAGATTGTAGCTAGGTCAAGAGTAGGAAAGCTATTGGACCAGGAAGAAGCTCAAGCTGAGGAGCTCAAGCTTAAGTAAAGAAGAAGCTAAGAAGCTCAAAGGAGTTCACATTTATGGAACTTCAGCTCAAGCTCAAGAAGAAGATAAAGTCGTTTCTTTTATTGACTCGTAATTATTGTAATTGTCATACATTGTAAAAGACCTCAAATCTTGCATATTGCATTTCAACCATTTGACTTTGACTTTCAGGTTAAAGAGTCAAAATGATCGATTAACCTCTTTACACTAATCGATCAACCTTGCTTCCCTGATTGATCATTATTTGAATTACAATGCATATATTTCTTATCAATCAATTTAAATCTCAGATCAATCATTTATTGATTCTGATCGAACATCTTTGTATCCTGATTGATCATCTTTGTATCCTAATAGATCAATCCTGAAAGATTTTTTAAGCTGATTTCATTCCCGATTTGTTCACAACGGCTACCTTTTGAGAGCCAATGTCTAGGGGATCCTAAGACCTATAAATAGGACCATATACATCATTCTACAACACAACCAAGAGCAACAAACTCTCATCTATCTGCTTTGACTATATACTTTGAGAGGATTCAAGAGCTATTTTTATCGTGTTCTTCATTCCAACAGCCCTGGTATGTTGTGTTTGATTCTTATGAGCACTCCTCGCTCTGTGAGATCATTTTAGTTTTGCCTCTTATTATTCATCACATATTTACTTTGATATTGAGGTAGTTAGGATTATTTCTTATATACGGTTGAGTTGACCACATAATCAACTCAAGTTGTAAACAGTTGGGTTGCTCGCATAAGCAACTCAGGTTAGTGGAATACCCGTGTGGGTCAGGTTGAAAGCTCGAGTCGGGAGACTTAGGTGTCACAGTTTTTACCCATGAGAGTTTTCATGTTAAATCCTTGTGCACTTATGGTTTGATTGATTATCTTGTGACTGAAAGTGCTACGTAACGATCTGCTTGTTTAAATTTATTATTTGCAGCGATACATGTCATACAGTCCGATCCATCCACACCATTATTTGGTACGCTGACGGATTACAGTAAACCAACATTTGGTACCAGCGCCTCACTCGTATAAAGAAAGTCACTATTCAATTCACAGATGGTCAGCATCTCAAGATCGCATCTGGAGGGAAGATCCATGGTTCGTCTACCCCTATTTAATAGGACAAAATAATCAAGCTAGAAGACAAAGATGATGATCTTCTTACAATCATCAGATTTCGCTATCTGGAATAAGATAAGGAGTTCAAATTCATAGAAAAGACGGAGATAGGATGCACCATTGTTGATTTAGCTCAGATGACGTAGAATTCAAAAGCGATGAACTCCATATACTGCGCTCTGTCGGAAGCAGAGTTTGAAAGAGTTTCTGAAGACCGCCTATGAGATATGGAAGTGCATGAGGATAATTTATGAAAGCACAACGAAGGTGAAAGAACCTCATTTTCAAATGCTAACCATGGATTACAAGATGTTCAAAGTGGAGAAAGTGGAAAGTATAAAGGAGATGAATGTTTGGTTCACAACTATCATGAACTAAACAAGAAATTTGGGGAGTATATCTAGATGGAAAACTACCAACCAAGATCATCACCTCTTTATCAGGTGAATGGGTACACAAGGTCACTGTTATTGAAGAATCAACAGACTTCAACATGACCTCATTAGGAGACCTCATAGGCAATCTTCTTGTCTATGAAACAAAGTTGGAGTAAAGGAAGAAAGGAGAAAAGCCACAGAAGAGTATTTCCCATACAACTAAGAAGGAAGCCCAAGAAGGGTCTGCCATCGATGATGTTATCGCATACATGATCTAACAATTCTAGTTTTTTTCTCAACAAGAAAATGAAAGAGAAATAAAGTGTTTCCAATGCGACAAAGTGGGGCACGTAAACGACTGCTTACAGCTACAAAAGAACTTCAAATGAGAAAAGAAGTTCGAGAAGAATCTAACAAGAAAGTTATCCAAGTATCATGGGACGACAACTCAAGCAGCAATGACGAAGAAAGAGAAAGCTCATGCTTGGGATTCGTTAGGATAGTCTGAATCCGACTATGACTCTGAAAATGAGGTAAACGAACTTTCTTATTTAGAACTTTATAATGCCTCTCAAGGTATTTCTAAAGAAAACGTGAAACTTAAAAAGGTTAACAAGAAATTAGTAGAAGATAAACCTAATTTGCTTAATGACTTAGATGTTTTCAAAAAGGAAAATGAGTTGCTAAAATAATATCTAAGTAATTTTAAAGTTAAAATTACTTCTTTAGAAAAAGAAATTGCTGAGCTTAAAAAGAAGATTATTTGTGTACCTTCTTCAGTAAAAGAAAAAGAGAAAATAGAAAATCATACTTCTAACTCTAATTCTTTTCAGAAAAGAAATAGGTTTGGAAAAAGGAATATTGCAATCTAACCCTGAAGGACCCGATAAAGAAAGGGTACCAGATCAAAATCTTTCAGGTACTAGAGGTTAAAAGAGATGGAGGAGGCCATGTCAACAAAAGTGGACCCTGCAAAGGCCAAACAATTTTCAGAACCATAAATGGACACCACCACCATGGAGAAGTTATCAATACTAGAGAAATCCGCCGCCAAAGACCCTAGGTGACTTCTTATCTTTTTGTTTAGCTGATCATGCAAATCATGCATTGGTGATGAACCCTTGACTCTGATCTTTGAGGAGCCTTTAAGAAAATATTAAAGGGGATCTCTAGTTTAGGAGGAGGTCAGATTAAAAAGATTGCTTAGTCATCTCTTTATCCATCAATTAGTATTAATCAACTTTTATTATCAGTTTAGATTTTTTTGATTATGTCAAAAATGAGAGAAAAGAATGTTTCCAAAATTGTTTGCTCACACACATTGTTTTTGCAAACACAAAATATTTTATCATCATCAAAAAGGGAGAGATTGTAAGTGCATGAGTGGAGAATTTGTTAGTATACGAGCATGCATATTTTGATGATAACATAACTTGTGTGCAAAGCTTGTAGCTAGGTCAAGAGCATGAAATCTATTGGACCAGGAAGAAGCTCAAGCTGAGGAGCTCAAGCTTAAGTGAAGAAGAAGCTAAGAAACTCAAAGGAGTTCATAGCTATGAAACTTCAGCTCGAGCTCAAGGAAGGATCTCAAGCTCAAGATGAAGACGAAGTCTTTTCTTTTATTGAGTCCTACTGTCTGTAATCGTCATGCATTGTAAAAGACCTCAAATCTTGCATCTTGCATTTCCACCTTTTGACTTTGATTTTCAGGTCAAAGACCCAAGATGATCAATCAACCTCTTTATACTGATCGATTACTTGATCGATCATCATTTGAATTACAACGGCTATATTTCTGATCGATCAATTTCAATCGTTGATTGATCATCTCTTGATTCCGATCGATCACCTAAATTCACATGATCGATCATTTGATTATGATCAATCATCTTTGTATCCTGATCGATCATTCCATTTGAGGAAGATTTTCGGAGCTTATTTCATTACCGATTTGTTCACAACAGCTACTTTTTGAGAGCCAACAATTATGAGATCCTAAGACCTTTATAGGACATCATATCTCATTCTACAATACATAACCAAAAGAAACAAGCTCTCATTTATATGTCTTCTTCTCTATACTCGGAGAAAGATTCAATAGCTATTTTCTGTTGCGTTTTTCATTCCAATGGCCATGGTTCTCTGCGTTTGATTCTTACGAGCACGCTCCTCACTCTGTAAGATCGTTTTAGTTTTGCCTATTATTATTCATTGTATATTTACTTTGATATTGAGGTTGTTAGGATTATTTCATGTATATGATTGAGTTGACTGCATAGTCAACTCAAGTTGTAAATGGTTGGGTTGCATGCATAAACAACTCAGGTTAGTGGAAGACCCACGTGCGTCAGGCTGAAAGCACGAGCCGGGAGACTCAGGTCATGCTTTTTACCAAAGAGTGTTTGCACGCTAAATCCTTGTGCACTTGTGGTTTGATTGATTATCTCGTGATTGAAAGTGCTACGTAACGTTATGCTTGTTTAAGTTTTTCATTTGTTGTGATCCAGGTCATAGAGTCCGATCCACTTGCTCCATCATCCGGTGTCCTCGCGAGTTACAGTAAAGCAACAATATCCTCTATCCAGACACATCTCTCATGCTCATCTCTCAGAGCACTACACGAAGTTTTTGGTGGGATTGCCAGTTATTACCATCCCATGCACACATTAGGAGGCATTGCATGATATCCAGTGGTCTTATTCTAAACATCATAATGAATTAACTCAAGAAGTTCACTTGTTATATTAGAAAAAAATAAGATAAGTAGAATGAGTATGAGCCTAAACTAAGCTCCCAACCAGAGAATAAAGGAAATAACTCCTTAAGGGAAACGAGTGAAAGATGTCCTGGATGCTTCTACTAGGATCAAAGATTATTATCTTTCATGCACCTTCTTTATGATATCACAATCATTAGCATCATTGATTTTTTTACTGGTGGACAATATATGCATCTTAAAACCAAACTAGTCTAATGCTCCTCCTTATCACTAAAACCTGCATTGTAAAATTATCAGCAACAAAGTTAGTTAAAACTTCAATTCTTTGCAACAAAGTTTAGTTAAAACTTCAATTCTTTGGTTATCTTGATAACATTAGAGGAGAATAAGTGTGAACCCCTCAGGATCCGGGTACCCGTTTACGACAAAATTCGCAATATTTCATTCACATTGATCGCAGAAGTTACAGAAAAGCAGGGAAAATTTTTCGCACAATTATGACATTCATTTCCATCACATAACCACAAGTAAAAGAGACAAATGACACCAAAATTCCTTTTCATTAATATTCATATTAATTTACAACATGTACAAGGATCTTCCATTTTACAACATATATCCCAAATGTGATACAAAAGAGATAGCATTTACATCACCATCTGAACAAAACTGAAACAAAGTAATTCATACCGTCTAGTGTATACTCTGTCTCCAGGAAGCATGTATAGCTACTGAACTGCTACTAAACTGCAGGCTGTTTGCCTGCCAAACACGTTAGGAAAGAAGAGGCGTCAGCCATTGCTGGTACCTTCCAAAAACTTATAAAAAAAACTAGACATTTAATATGTGCAAAAGCAAGCAAGTAGAAAGGTGGAAAGTAAAGTTTACATCTACTTGCGTAAGTAAAAAAGTTTTTCCAGTTGTTTGTAATGCATCTCTAATGATTTCCCCAGAACCCAACATTTCCCCCATATGACCTATTTATTTTGTAGTTGAATATTCATGAGGGTATGAATGTGAGCATATATATATCAATTGCTTCAGAGATCATACTTGTGAATGATGATGGAAAAGTTAAGACTTGGAAAGATCTCTTAATTTAATTAATTTCTTAGATAGAGAGAATAATCATTTCCTACTAATCCCAACTTTTAATCGTAACTTCTCCAATTCTTAACTTCAATGTTTCAAATATAACTCCAGATGATGTAGATGTAGTTATGGATGATTTAGATATAGAATCGCCAAGTCTGTTGGCGAAGTAAACTCAAGCGGTGAAGAAACCTACAAATGGCTCTTCCGTCTCGCCCTCTAATTGGAAGCGCGGTCCAATAGACGGATAGGTCTACTCCCAAACTACGCCACTGAGACGGGTGAGAGAGACTCCCTAAAAAAGTCGTTCTAGAAACCTGCCTGACTAGTACAGGCGAACGAGCTCGTACGAAAAACTGAAAACCAAGGATCCCCCGCCTGGATATCCTAAAAGACATGGTCACCGGAACTAGTCTAAAGTCTGGATCCCAACGAGGCGTAAAAACACTGCGAGCTCGCGTAAAAACCGAAAGGGGACTGGGATCCTAGACCCGCGCATTAAGCGGCCGCTGCCCAAGCTGGGCTTCCTATCTTCCGCCCAGTTGAGAGTCACCGCGCCCTCGCACGGTCAGGTGTAAAGATCACCATGGCCGGCATATTATTATTATTTTTCACTCATCCTTAAATCACTTGTTGGTCTACTTCACCCTTTCTTGCATTTTACGAATCAAGTATCCACCTCAATCAAACAGAACAGACATTAAGTTCTTAAAAACTTTGATTGAATACCAAAGCCTCTAACCTTCTTTTGATTCGAGGAAAATTAATTGTCAATAAGAAAGTATTGTATGGGAACTGATGGAGGCCTAAGATCTTTGGATAAAGTCGATGATTACTAAACTAGACAAAATCTGTGCTATCTCTAACATGGCGTTAAGGAGAATGATAAACTTTATTAGGTTCAATAGTTCTTACTTACTTGTTCAAGAATAATTAGGATTGTAAAGTTATTAATTTACATGCTTTTAATCTGACTAAGTTTACCAGTAGGCGTTGGACAAGTTCCATTCCAAACCTCTATGGCGATTCTAGTACATGGAAATAAGTTACAAGAAGCCAAACAAGAAAATTTTAAATCAATGTATAACAATGTTTACGAAAGATTCGATTAAAGATTAGCATTGTTTCCACGCCTACATATTTATAAATTCATTTTTAAGGGATCTAACTCTGGTAATTTGTTCTGACTCTCTAGTTTGCTCATCTAAGAAATAAAAGTTTATTCATCCTTTGGACTTTTTTACATTTCTAATAATGACAAAATCACTATTGAGCAGAGTTTGTAAGATGGAAGTGCCAGGTAAACTTTAACATATTCAGAAAATCAAGCAATGTCATCCCCTATATACCATCCCATTTGAAAGACCCTTTGATCCCCACCAATGCTCATACATGCCTTCTCCTATTGTCTTATGTATCACTAATTACACCTGTGCATTCTGAGAATCTTCTTGATGGTTGTCACTTTATTCCATACTGATTTCAAATAATAAATCCATTTGACGAAGGGTGTACTAAACAGTACTAATGTAGTAATCTGAAATAAAAGCGTCACATGTAGCATTCTAAAGGTAAAATGAAAGATTACCCATTCGCTTATAAGCATAACACCATCTCTAAAGTGAAGTTTTTGGTTTCTCCAAGGAGATGGTTTTTATCGATATAATATGCGAAGGATGCCGTAAGTTGGTCATGTTAAAAAAAATCCATAATTTCATATTAACATTAGAACGAATCTTGAACATCATACAATAGATTTACAAATTTTAGAAGGATCCTTTTGTCTCTCCTCTTACAATCCAAATAAATCCATTCCTGTTGTGGAGATAAAAACTCTAGCTTTCTAGGTCCCATACTTTGTTCGGATTTTATTTTAAAAGCTAATGATGATTCATTTTATTTTTACTATCATTCCAAGATTCCAGTGGTCTTCTCAATCTTTTTCCTGTAAATTTTGTTTTTGTTTGTCAACCGGTCTTCTCAATCTTTTTCCTGTAAATTTTGTTTTTGTTTGTCAACCCTCAGGAAGTTTTATGATAACATCCCTAGAAAGATAACGTAACCTAATCTCCTTCCAAATCCCCTTCCACTTCCCTCTCACCCTTTCTGTTTCCTTTCTTTTATTGTTAAAAGACTTTACTTGGCAATTTACAGAGCAGCAAATTAAATGATCAAATCTGAATTTCAGGAATTTAGAATTTATTCCTGAATCAAGTCTCAAATTCTTAACAAACAAGAATTTGTTTGTGTGAAACTCATGTATGGCAGCAATAAGAGGAGTTAAGGATAGTACCAATTTGGATCTCTAAGAATAGAGATCAAAGACTTGCATGCAGCTCCAGGAGCAAGAGTTATGGTAGCTGATTGGAGGCTCCAGGGAGAGGATTTCAACAGTTTATGCTTGGCTGAAGAATTGGAGCAGCAATAGCTCCATCTGCCGGGGAAAAGAGCAATAATTTTCCTTCAAAGAACTACTGGACATCAGGTTCTAATTGAGAGAAAGAAAAGAAATGCCGAAGAAAAGAAGAGAAGAGTTGGGATTTTAAAGAAAAGAGGAAAATGGAAGAGAGGTGGGGTTTGGATCCCACGGCTGGAGATTAGAAGAGGAAATAGGGGAGGTTCGATTGATATTTATAAGAGAAGAGGTAAACTTGGGTATTGACAAGTGGGTGAAGGAAAGGAGCCACTTGCGTTGGATTGAGATGCCAACGTGGGCCGAAATTTTTTTTATAGTACAGCTGCTACAGTTAAACAGACTTTTATTTATATTTTTTTAAACCAACATCTCCATTTATTTCCATACTTTAAGTTGTCCGTATTCGCGTTTCGAGCGTCGGATTTTTACGCGAAATATCTCGTTTTGATCGTCTTAGAACGACGGTCAATATGAGTATAATATTGATATACTTTCGGTTGAGTTTTGAATACCCGAAATCTTCGGATACGGTTTTTGTTTAAGGTTAAATTTTGTGGTTTAAAAATATCAAACGATCTCCTATTAACGAACGGTCGATTCCGTTGGTTTTGTTTCGTCGAATCGAATCTCCTGACGGTCTCCGTTCGTTTCGTGATTTCCGAATTTGCGTCGCGGCTTTTTCGCGGCGCGTATTACGAAGTGACCGATTTTTGATCGATTTCACCCGAACAACTTTTGATTCATGATCAATTTGTCGTTTTAGGTTGTTTAGTATTGACCGACAATGTTATTGGGTTCATTGGACCCAAAATCGGACGAGTTCGGGTTTGATTGGAAACCGGATGCTACAAATATAAAAACCTCAAAGGGAGTCTCGTCCTCGAGACTCGAGTTAAGGCTATTCGGTGACTTGTTTAAATTTCATATGTCCATAAAAACCTCAAAGGGTTTTGAACCCATAAAAACCTCAAAGAGAAGACAAGCCATATATTTATAATGTATCTAATTACAAAAGCTTGTTTTGATGCTTACATCAGAAAAGCTGCGGGTATCGTGCCCGCATGTCGGCTTCGGTCTCTCACGTCGCCTCTTTGACGCTATGTCGGTGCCACAAAACTTTGACCAATGAAATCTCCTTGTTGCGAAGCTTCTTCTCAGCGCGGTCAAGTATCTGGACTGGCTTCTCCTCATAAGTCAGATCCGGCTCTACATCGAGATTCTCGTAACTGATAATGTGTCGAGGGTCGTGGACATACTTCCTCAGATTGGATACGTGGAAAACATCATGAATAGCTGAAAGATGTGGAGGAAGGGCTACTCGGTATGCAACCTTCCCCACACGAGCAAGAATCTCGAACGGTCCAACATACCGTGGCGCCAACTTACCACGAACACCGAATCTCTGCACTCCTTTCATGGGAGATACTCGCAAAAATACCCATTCTCCAACCTATAGTTGATAGGAATGTCACTAATATGAAGTTAAGTCAATTTTGTAATAAAAGAAGAGAAGAAGATTGGATACCTGAAATTCCAAATCTCTTCTCTGACGGTCTGCATAACTCTTCTGGCGGCTCTGTACCGTCAGAAGCCTCCGTCTCACAAGATTAACAGCTCTCGCGGTCTCCTCCAGGAGATCTACGGAATAGAGAGCATGATCACCTACCTCACGCCAACTGAGAGGTGTGAGGCATCTTCGCCCGTATAGGGCTTCGAATGGTGCCATGCCAATACTGGAGTGATAGCTGTTGTTGTATGTGAATTCCACCAAAGGCAAATGGTCCTTCCAGGACCCTTTCCACTCCAAAGTGCATGCGCGAAGTAGATCCTCAAGCGTCTGAATGGTGCGCTCACTCTGCCCATCGGTCTGTGGATGATATGCAGAACTCATCTTCAGCTCTGTCTGTAGTGCTGACATGAACTGAGGCCAATAATGAGATGTAAATCTCGAATCCCTGTCAGACACCACCTCTCGTGGTATACCATGCAGCCTGATAATGTTCTGCACATAGAGCTTGGCCAATTTGGATGGAGTATAAGTCGTGTTGACAGGTATGAAATGGGCTGACTTGGTCAACCTATCAACAACGACCCAAATAGAATCATGGCCTCCTTGCGTCTTCGACAGACCTGTGACAAAATCCATAGAAATGTTCTCCCACTTCCACTCGGGAATGGGGAGAGACTGCAATAATCCTGGCGGTCTCCTGTGCTCAGTCTTGACCATCTGACAGGTCATGCATCTGCTAACATGTAGCGTCACATCGCGCTTCATTCCATCCCACCATAAATGTCGACGCAAGTCACGGTACATCTTCGTACTGCCTGGATGGATAGATAACCGTGAACTGTGTGCCTCGTCCAGAATGTCTCTGCGAAGCTGCTCGTCATTGGGTACAACAACCCGTCCTGCCTTCCATAAAATAGACTCCATCACAACAAAGTCGTCAAATACGTCCTTGACGGCGCGCATGTATCTATCTCGGATCCAAGGGTCGGTCTTCTGACCTTCTACAATACGATCCCAAAGGCTGTTGTATCGAGGAGGCATAGCGGTAGAAATGGATGCGCTCTCCTGAGGATGCCAATCGCTCAAAGTTGCAAGCGTATCCCACGTGTATAGCCAGTTTGCCGTACCATTAGCATGCGCTCTCCTGCTAAGTGCATTAGCCACCACGTTTCCCTTACCGGGATGGTAAGAGATCGTGCAATCATAATCCTTTAGCAGCTCGAGCCATCTGCGTTGTCTCATGTTCAACTCCTTCTGATCAAAGATGTACTTTAGGCTCTTGTGATCTGTGAAAATCTCGAAGTTCACCCCATATAGATAGTGGCGCCAGATCTTCAAGGCGAAAACAACTGCCGTCAACTCCAAGTCATGTGTGGGGTAGTTCCGCTCGTGTGGTCTCAACTGTCGTGATGCGTAAGCAATCACCTATCCTCTCTGCATCAACACTGCTCCCAGACCTTCCCCAGATGCATCTGTGTAGACTGCATAGTCCTGAGTGACTGAAGGAAGAGCAAGAATAGGCGATGTAGTCAACCTCTCCTTCAGTGTCTGGAAGGCCTGCTCACATGAATCGTCCCAAATGAATGGAACTCCCTTCTGCATCAATCGTGTCAATGGACGGACGATGCGTGAAAATCCGCTGACGAAGCGTCACGTCTGTAATAACCTGCTAGCCCAAAGAAGCTCCGAATATGAGTAACTGTCTTGGGCTGCTCCCAAGACATGACTGCCTCAATCTTTGCAGGATCAACCGCGATACCTGCTCCAGAAATAACATGCCCGAGAAATGAGACCTGGGATAACCAGAACTCACACTTGCTCAACTTGGCATATAGCTTGTGCTCCCGTAATGTGTCCAAAACAATCCGTAGATCATTCGCATGATCCTATTCATTCCGTGAATAGATGAGCACATCATCGATGAACACTACTACAAACTTGTCCAAGTATGGACGGAAGATACGGTTCATCATATCCATGAAAGCCGCAGGTGCATTGGTGAGCCCAAACGGTATCACCACAAACTCGTAATGTCCATAGCGAGTCCTGAAGGCTGTCTTCGGAATGTCCGACTCGCGAATCCTCAGCTGATGGTAGCCTGAGCGAAGATCGATCTTCGAGAATACCGAAGATCCCTGGAGCTGGTCGAATAAATCATCGATGCGCGGCAAAGGATAACGATTTTTCATCATTCTCTTGTTCAGCTGTCTGTAATCGTTGCACAGTCTCATGGATCCATCCTTCTTTTTGACAAATAAAACCGGAGCACCCCAAGGTGAAGTGCTCGGCCTCACGAATCCCAAATCAAGTAACTCCTGCAACTGCACCTTCAGCTCCTGTAACTCAGCTGGTGCCATACGGTAAGGAGCCATCGAGATCGGCTGGGTATCTGAAGTAATGTGATCTCGAACTTGATCTCTCTCTCAGGAGGTAATCCTGGTAGCTCATCAGGAAACATGTCTGGGTATTCTGATATTACTCGGATGTCCTGTATCACCGGCTCCTGATCAGATACCTCCCGAACAAACGCAATGTATGAATCGCAACCCTGATCAGCCAGTTGTTGAGCTCGCAACACCGAACTGTACTCTATGGTAGAGTCATGTATAGTACCCTCAAAAGTAAACTCGGGTAAGCCTGGAATCCCGAGGACAACTGTCTTGCTAAAGCAATCAACAAGTGCATGATGAGCTAATAACCAATCCATGCCTAAAATCAAGTCGAACTCATCAAGTTGTAGGAGTAGATAATCTGCGATCATCTCGTGACCGCCAATCAGTACGGGCAAGTGCCTGACTATTAAAGAAATAACAAACAACTGGCCACCTGGCCCTCGGATGTGATATGGAGAAGATAGTGTATCTACTTGCGTATCTAAAGAAGCTAGTAGCCTCGAAGAAAGAAAAGAATGTGTCACACCAGAATCAAATAGAACATGGAAAGGTCGATAAGAGTAGTCAGTATGGGTGCTACTTGGTTAGTCATCTCCTGGTCTGGTTGAGATGACATGCCTCTACATGAGAAGCACTTTTAGTTATAAAAATGCCACTTGCAGAAACTTATTTTATCTGCTTTTTCTCTTCTTGGGATATAATATGAAAATTAATGAAATTGGTGACATATGTTGTGATTGAATATGAATGTCATATTTCCCTTGTCGGACTCACGACAAGTCGGAGAACTGTCGCTATCCGAAAACTCAATGCGATCTGAATTGAAATACTACGAATGTGCGTATCGAGGTACCACTGCTCTGATACCAAACTGTGAACCCCTCAGGATCTGGGTACCCGTTTACGACAAAATTCGCAATATTTCATTCACATTGATCGCAGAAGTTACAGAAAAGCAGGGAAAATTTTTCGCACAATTATGACATTCATTTCCATCACATAAGCACAAGTAAAAGAGACAAATGACACCAAAATTCCTTTTCATTAATATTCATATTAATTTACAACATGTACAAGGATCTTCCATTTTACAACATATATCCCAAATGTGATACAAAAGAGATAGCATTTACATCACCATCTGAACAAAACTGAGACAAAGTAATTCATACCGTCTAGTGTATACTCTGTCTCCAGGAAGCATGTATAGCTACTGAACTGTTACTAAACTGCAGGCTGTTTGCCTGCCAAACACGTTAGGAAAGAAGAGGCGTCAGCCATTGCTGGTACCTCCCAAAAACTTATAAAAAAAACTAGACATTTATATGTGCAAAAGCAAGCAAGTAGAAAGGTGGAAAGTAAAGTTTGCATCTACTTGCGTAAGTAAAAAGATTTTTCAAGTTGTTTGTAATGCATCTCTAATGATCTCCCCAGAACCCGGCATTTCTCCCATGTGGCCTATTTATTTTAGAGTTGAATATTCATGAGGGTATGAATGTGAGCATATATATATATATATATCAATTGCTTCAGAGATCATACTTGTGAATGATGATGGAAAAGTTAAGACTTGGAAAGATCTCTTAATTTAATTAATTTCTGAGAAATAAAAGTTTATTCATCCTTTGGATTTTTTTACATTTCTAATAATGACAAAATCACTATTGAGCAGAGTTTGTAAGATTGAAGTGCCAGGTAAACTTTAACATATTCAGAAAATCAAGCAATGTCATCCCCTATATACCATCCCATTTGAAAGACCCTTTGATCCCCACCAATGCTCATACATGCCTTCTCCTATTGTCTTATGTATCACTAATTACACCTGTGCATTCTGAGAATCTTCTTGATGGTTGTCACGTTATTCCATACTGATTTCAAATAATAAATCCATTTGACGAAGGGTGTACTAAACAGTATTAATGTAGTAATCTGAAATAAAAGCGTCACATGTAGCATTCTAAAGGTAAAATGAAAGATTACCCATTCGCTTATAAGCATAACACCATCTCTAGAGTGAAGTTTTTGGTTTCTCCAAGGAGATGGTTTTTATCGATATAATATGCGAAGGATGCCGTAAGTTGGTCATGTTAAAAAATCCATAATTTCATACTAACATTAGAACGAATCTTGAACATCATACAATAGATTTACAAATTTTAGAAGGATCCTTTTGTCTCTCCTCTTACAATCCAAATAAATCCATTCCTGTTGTGGAGATAAAAACTCTAGCTTTCTAGGTCCCATACTTTGTTCGTATTTTATTTTAAAAGCTAATGATGATTCATTTTATTTTTACTATCATTCCAAGATTCCAGTGGTCTTCTCAATCTTTTTCCTGTAAATTTTGTTTTTGTTTGTCAACCCTCAGGAAGTTTTATGATAACATCCCTAGAAAGATAACGTAACCTAATCTCCTTCCAAATCCCCTTCCACTTCCCTCTCACCCTTCCTATTGCCTTTCTTTTATTGTTAAAAGACTTTACTTGGCAATTTACAGAGCAGCAAATTAAATGATCAAATCTGAATTTTTTTTTTCTCGTGGAAATGCCATAAAGCGCGAAGCAACAAATTTCAGGAATTTAGAATTTATTCCTGAATCAAGTCTCAAATTCTTAACAAACAAGAATTTGTTTGTGTGAAACTCATGTATGGCAGCAATAAGAGGAGTTAAGGATAGTACCAATTTGGATCTCTAAGAATAGAGATCAAAGACTTGCATGCAGCTCCAGGAGCAAGAGTTATGGTAGCTGATTGGAGGCTCCAGGGAGAGGATTTCAACAGTTTATGCTTGGCTGAAGAATTGGAGCAGCAATAGCTCCATCGGCCGGGGAAAAGAGCAATAATTTTCCTTCAAAGAACTACTGGACATCAGGTTCTAATTGAGAGAAAGAAAAAAATGCTGAAGAAAAGAAGAGGAGAAGAGTTGGGATTTTAAAGAAAAGAGGAAAATGGAAGAGAGGTGGGGTTTGGATCCCACGGCTGGAGATTAGAAGAGGAAATAGGGGAGGTTCGATTGATATTTATAAGAGAAGAGGTAAACTTGGGTATTGACAAGTGGGTGAAGGAAAGGAGCCACTTGCGTTGGATTGAGATGCCAACGTGGGCTAAAATTTTTTTTATAGTACAGCTGCTACAGTTAAACAGACTTTTATTTATATTTTTTTAAACCAACATCTCCATTTATTTCCATACTTTAAGTTGTCCGTATTCGCGTTTCGAGCGTCGGATTTTTACGCGAAATATCTCGTTTTGATCGTCTTAGAACGACGGTCAATATGAGTATAATATTGATATACTTTCGGTTGAGTTTTGAATACCCGAAATCTTCGGATACGGTTTTTGTTTAAGGTTAAATTTGTGGTTTAAAAATATCAAACGATCTCCGATTGACGAACGGTCGATTCCGTTGGTTTTGTTTCGTCGAATCGGATCTCCTGACGGTCTCCGTTCGTTTCGTGATTTCCGAATTTGCGTCGCGGCTTTTTCGTGGCGCGCATTACGAAGTGACCGATTTTTGATCGATTTCACCCGAACAACTTTTGATTCATGATCAATTTGTCGTTTTAGGTTGTTTAGTATTGACCGACAATGTTATTGGGTTCATTGGACCCAAAATCGAACGAGTTCGGGTTTGATTGGAAACCGGATGCTACAATAAGAGGCGTGTCGAAGAATGGAGATCATTGTGGATAAGAAATTCATTATAGAAGGGCATATTTCCTTTCCTTGTCATTGTAAGATGAGATCCATTGGAAAGAGTCTCATCTATGTATAAAATAAGTTTATAGGCTTCAAAGAATTTATGTTACTTGTCATATGATTAGTGGTTTGGTTGTAGTGCATTATGCCTACCACCCAAAAGACCAGGGTTCAAATACCTCCTTGTGGGGGTTGCCTTAGTTAGCCGACAGACAGTGTAAAAAATAGTTGAATCTTTCAACATGGATTTGAGCAAGAATCCATGTAGCTGACCCTACTTAAAGTGGGTGAAGGCTTCGCCATCATGTGATCGGTAGAACCACGATCATTATCCACTTATTTTCCTCAATAATATCCTTATGATTAATTTTCTTCTAAGCAGCAACCTCAAGTGTTTGGGCATAATCAATCTTCCCTCTAAGTGCATATCTTGCTAAGTTGGGCCTAAAGGTCATGAGTTTGGCCGAGAAAAAAATCCTCTTATCTTTTTCAGTTTATTCAAATGCACTAACTACCTTGGTCAATTGGTCACACTATCCTCTACCTCCCACATAATTATCGCATACATGTGCGCCTCGAACTGTAGACTTTGAAACAATCTAGCATAGAGTGTGAATCTGAGCTGTATAGTCTGAAATCTGACTTGTCAAACTCTACATAATACTCCCCCTTTCTCCCATACTTATCGAAAATGAGACATTGACAAGGTTAAGACCTGAAAATGGGGAACCAAAATCAATAAGTCGTTCTCTTTTTCGGCTTTCTTTTTCTTTCCATACGATTTTTATACGATACTTTTTTTTTCCAAAAAACCACTACGGCTCAATTGGGCCCAATACTTCTCAGCACCCCTTTTTTCCGAACGGGGCTTCTTTTCCCCTTTTTCTCAAAAACTCATGTCCCAAATATGGCTTAAAAGAAGTTCCCTTCTCCTTTTTATTTGTAGCAACATTTATAGCAATGGACCAAATTTGGGCCCAGCATAAGCACCCTCCTATTTTTTAATTAGCCTTTCCTCCTACAGCCCATTGTGCCACTTCGTTACACCCATTTGAAGAACCATCATGTGTTATTTAGGATTCCCCATCATTGGCAACTCATCTACGATCTTGTATTGCCCCCGATGGGGTTGTAGGTGCCCACGCCACCATCGCGAGGAGGAAAGATGGTGGTTGTTACAACTTCTAAAGTGGGGAAGAGAGGATCGACGCCTAAAGAGGAGGTTGGAGACTCATGCGCACGTCACCAGCTACCCAGAGAAGGAGGTGGCACCGCCTTCGCATTGAGTGGAGCCTGGACAAGATCTCGATCAGTGTCACCGCCTGGAGGGCAGCCTTGTTCACGGAGGAGGAGTCTTGTGCAGGGCTCGGAGGGCATCGTCGGTAAAGAGAAATCTCAACAAGATGCTCATGTTGCATGGGCATCACCAACATCACCTGGGACCGATGCTAGAGGGAGTAATCCTATTGAAGGCTCCATCATTTCCACAAACACTTTTCCGAAGAACCTACAAACCCTACCAGTGAACAATTGGCAAGAACTGGAAGAACATGGACTACGCAAAGATATGATCCTCTCAAAAACTTCAGTTCGTCGAGAAGATATGTTCTTGTGCTTGATGGCTGAGATGGAGGTGCACTGACAGTGTTGGTCACGTATATATCTAGGGTACACGACAGAATTTACGTCGGTGCATAACATTGATCTTTAGAACTTCAGCCATGAATCAAAATTGTTGGAGATGAAGCTGTGTAGAATTAGGGTCTCAGAAAACCCTCGAACTCTAGCACTAATGACGATCTTTAGAACTTTTATATGAATTGGGTTTCGAAAAAAACTAAAATTTTTACTTGAACTTGAACGATCTCAAACATGAATAGATCTTCGAACAATAGATGAACATGAATAAATAATCATGAAGAATCAATTTTCAAGAATAACCAAGAATCGAATCTGCTCCGATAATAGAATCGTGCAAAACTAGGATTTCAGAAAACCCTAAACGATTCTTGAATCTCGACCAATCACGAACATAAAATAAATCCTCGAGAATCAAACCCACTCTAGTACCATGTAGAAAATGATGAATGCAGAAGTGTGGCAGAGAATAAAAAATATAAATAATAGAAAGAAAGCTGGGATTTAACATGGAATCCTACTCTGTGAAGAGCAGAATGAAACCACAGGAGAAGGCCCCTCAAGGCTGATGTTTCTATACTGATCTCTCTCTCTCATCTGTTATAGGTGGTGTGGGGCTTCTTATATAGCCCTGCCAGAATGACTGAGTCCCACTCATAGTAGATGTGGGACTAGACCAGTGGATGTGGTAATTGACCCATAGAGGGATCCAATAACACATCTATGATGATGTATACACTAACACTGATAATATTGAGTTGGTAGATGAAACTAGAGATAGAGTAAATGGAAAACTTGAGGTTCGGAGACATTCCTTTAACTGAGCAATTTCGTATAAGTAGGCTAAGATTGAATATATATATTGCACATTTGATGGAAGCAACGTTGAAGGAATCGAGGTGAAAATTGGAGGAGAAAACATTAAAAAACTCTTTTATATAGTTGGGATCTATTTTGGAACGTGATGGGGAAAATGATAGAGATGTTACTCATAGAATAAATGCTAGTTGGCTAAAGTGGAGAGGAACGTCTATTGTTCTATGTGATAAGAAAATTCCGCTAAAAATCAATGCAAAGTATAAGAAAATAATCGTGGGACCTGTTATGCTATACGGATCTAGTGTTGGTCTGTAACCATAGACATGTGTAGAGAATCATAGTGGAGAAATGAAAATGCTATGTTAGATGTGTGGACATATACGAAAAGATCATATTGGGAATGATATGATCAGAATGAAATTTGGTGTAGCTCCGGTTGAGGATAAGATGAGAGTGAACCGCTTAATGTAATTTGGCCATTTGCAAAAGAGGTCTGCAGATGCATTAGTTAAAAGATGTGAGATTTGGGATGTTGAGCCAACTAAGAGAGGGTGAGGAAGGCCCAAGAAGTGTTGATTTGGATCTAAGTCCTTGAATGACCCAAAATATATCTGAATGGAGGTAAAGAATCCATGCAACCGACCCTACTTAATGTGGGAGAAGACTTTGTTGTTGTTGTGTCTTACAACCCCTCAATTTGAAAAAAAAATATGATTGGATTTATGCATATCGAGTGACTCATTTTAAAATTTCTCTTCTATGTTTTTCTTGGAAGTAGTTCTTAAAAATCACATGATCGATCAATCACTGAAAATGTGATCCAACAATCAATGATCGATCAATTCATCACGCCCGATCAATCAACTTCGGATTTTTTTTGAAAATCTTGTTTGACGTATAAAATCTAATTTGATTGATTAGATTGATACATGTAGTACTACATGGCCCTGCCTACCTTTAAAGAAACCTACCTTGTATAATAAATCAATGAAAACTTCTCAAATCCTAAACTTTTCTCCATATACGCTCTTAAAATCGACCTAATCCTTCCCATGTAGTCCTTTCATCTTTGAGAACAATTTCACTCTTTCAAGTTCCTCAAAACTTTCATTCAATCGACAAAGGAAAGCTGAGAAAACCAAACCTGATTGATCACCCCTCACCACATGATTGATCAACCTTGAAGAAATGTACTTTCTTTCTTTTTCTCTTTCTTGTTGTTAGAAAATGGGAAGCGGAAGCGAAACATGGAAAAAGATAAAGAAAAATAAGAACAGCGGGATTTAACGTGGAATCCTACTCCGTGAGGAGCGGGATGAAATCACGGGAGAAGGTCTCAAAGGGTTGTGTTTGTCTATTGACTTTCTCATCTGATACAGGAGGTCTGGGGCTCCTTATATAGCATCCACAGAGCCTTTAAGTCCCACCACTGGACGATGTTGGACTAAATTGTTGGATGGGGTAGATGGCCCATCTCACTCATACATGACGCATACAACTTATACTCCAACACTCCCCCTTAAGCTAGAGCATGCAATGCTCAGCTTGGACAGAAAGAAACTCAACTCACGCTACAAGACACTACGGACAATATCAACCCAACGCGCACAACTGCTGCTGTCGAGGACGTTGCTTCTCTTGCCGTGCTGGTGAGGAGGACGGACGGACTAGAGTGTGAGTCTGCTGAATCTCCTCTTCGGAGAGCATGTGCCCTGTATTATACCTGTCAGAGTCACTGCAACTGAAATGAGTCTCCTCGTCGGAGTACTCTGGCTCGCCACAATAATGTGGACAATTGCTCCATCTCTAAAAAGGGCCGAACTGAATAAGGGTTGTGGCTGTGCAATCCTCTTCGGAGTCCACGGTCGCTGGAGAATGGAGTCTGAAAAGTCTCCTCTTCGGAGAATTGGGTCTCTCCCATCTGGCACAGAGAATGGTGCACTACTCTGGTGTACCTATGATACCACATGAAAACCCTTGCCAACATGGCATAGGGAATGGTCCTCTACTCTGGAGTCCCTATGGCTCACATGAAAACTCCGGCCGACAACAACAAGAAAATGATGGGGACCATAACAAAAGATGGCAAACATGTGCTCATCTGAAAATGACCGCAAACTCGTGTGTGTCTGAAATTGAGTCTCTCTCTGGAGAACTCAAAATGGGTCACTCAAACATGGAGTGCCTCGAACTTGGACTCTGACCAATCTGTCGAGTCTGAAATAATCTGAACTGTAGAGTCTGGAATATATGGCTGGTCTGGAGACTGGAATCTGAATCTGGAATCTGGATCAAGACCTGGGACTCTAAACCATACTCCCCCTTTCTCCCATACTTGTCGGAATGACAATCGTCGACCAAGTTGGGAGAAGACAAGATAATATGGGGGTAAAACATGAACATTCACAAACATTTCTCGCGGCTTCTCATTTTTTATATTAAGTCGCCTTTTTTACACACTTTTTTTTAATTTTTACGGCGTTTCTTGCATTTTTTTGGCTATGCGTACAGCTTCTTTTTTTTCTTGTACGCGCCTCTTTCTTGAAAATTCATTTTTTTTTCAACCGACACGGGCCAATGAGGCCTCTTTCTCCCCCTCCTTTTTTTTCTCATCATTTTAATTTAACGCCCAACTAGGCCTTACAATAAAAGCCCCTTTCCTTTTTTTAACTGACCGAGCCCTCAACCTTTTAAAAAAATAAAAATAAATAAAGGGCCTGTTAGGGTTCCCTGCCTGGAACCCTCTTTTCATTCGAGCGCCACTCGCGCCTGGACTGGAGGATGATGGACAACGTGGAAGAGCGGTCGCCTGCCGCTCGCGCGTCTTCGAATCGCCTGGCGAGGGTAGTAAGGCGCCTGGGAGGCGCGAATGTAGGAGTCGGCGGTGTCACCTGGACTTCAGGGCGACAAGGGTTGTATACACGTGGGTCGGCTCGAGGATCGCCGTAACCGATGGGACTAGGTCTTCAGGGTGTTTGCGCGGAACAAGGTAGCGGCGCCGCCTGCGTTGCTAGATGGTTCGGCATCGCCAAAACCTGAGAGAAGCGGCGTCGTGAGGTGGTCTTGGAGTCTCTGCCTGGGACCTGGGCTGAAGATGCGCCGTTCTACGCCGCCTGATTTGGTGTGCGTCGCCAGATTTGGTCGAGCGCCGCCGCCCTCGCACGAGAGGTGTCGCGAGCTGCTTGGGGGTCGCACGCACGACCTGGAGATGCGCCTGGATCGAGGCGCTTGAGGGGCGCCGCCTGCAATCGCGAGAAAGGAAGGGACAGAGCCTGCATGTGAGTCGCTTGGGCACGACCTGGTTATTGGATCTGGACGATGTGGGCTGGAGGGATCCATTTACCCATCTCTCTCATACATGACGCATACAACTTATACTCCAACACTTGTTTTGTATATTCTCAATTGGATGATATCATTCACATGGCCCACTTCGTAAATTAGCAAGCTCTTTCAATGAACACTTAAGCATAGGACCTCTATAACCTCCACCTCAACGTAAAGAAGCTCTTCCCCAAAGGAAAAAAGAGGTTTGACACCTATACTTCTCTGCCTCCTACAAGTCATGACACTTCTCCCCTTTGATATTCTCTTCGTTGGGTCTCTCTCGTGCCTCGAGCTCCTTTGATAGCTAGATTTACCTTCAAGACAGGTGGTTCATTAGATGGCTTATATCCTAACTATATGTTCTGTAAAACCTAGTTGAAGAATCATCCAATGCCCCCCACCCCACCCCGAGCAGCTGCCCCTACCCCCAGGCGCATTTACCGAGCAGCAAGACCACATGTTGGTTGGTACGGTGACCAGGGGGATCATACAATTCTTCAACTGGGTTCGATAGAGCCCCCCCCCCCACGACGTCTTGATTTTTTATTTTGGTATGTGGTTCCAGTTACAACATAAACTAAAAATGAATGAACTGAACATAGGGAAAGCCTAATGAACACAAAGGCCTAATATACAACACAACACAAAGAAGGAAATATGAAATACAAAAAATCCATAGCAATATAGCATATCATAACCAAATCTAGCAATCCTAGCATAGCTAATAGGATAAGCATGTGCAAATGAACATAAGAAAGGGCTAATGAATTCACAAATGCAAAAAAACTAAGTGTGTTAGGCGCGAGTTGGAGAGCAACTGCGAAGAAGAGAGGGTCTCACATGTCATGGAGAGGGTTGGCGATGCATCATAGGAGCTGGCGGCGAGTGACAAAGGTGCAGGTGATTATCGGCAGAGCTCCAGGAGGCAAGATCAGGGGTTTGCGATCGAAAGGATTGGGGGTGGGGGTCGTTCTTTTGTGAAGGGCAATAAGTCGGAAGGGGCTTATTGCCTAGATCTCACTTGAAAATTTTGGGCATTCGGGTAATCAGGTAGGGGTATACCATATACAGTATCGGGCCAAAAATTCCATGAAGAAATCGACTGACTAGTCATCATGACCGACTATAGGACGATTGGCCGTAGTCAAGTCAGTACCCTACTTGAGTCGACTAATCGGGTCGACTAGTCAATCTAGTCGACCGATTTTTACAAGCTCGCAAGACATACAAATAGTACAAAGCATCCTTTTCATAGCACCTACCAATAAGTTGTGTCCGAACGTCATGAAAATAGAAGAAAGAGTGGTAAAAATAATTTAACAATTAAGTTGTGAACACAAACTGTTAGAGTGTGCATCATTATCATGTAAGATGGGTAAACGGATCCTTCCAAGATCCATTTACCACATCCAGACTTTAGTCCAACATCTACCAGTGATGAGACTTGGAGGCTCTGTGGAGGCTATATAAGAAGCCCCACACCTCATGTATCAGATGAGAAAGTCAATAGACAAATCAGCCCTTTGAGGCGTTCTCCCATGGTTTCATCCCGCTCCTTAGGGAGTAGGGTTCCACACAAAAAACATGTGTTCTTCAAGTTTTATTTCTTTATCTCTGATCAAGCTTCCGGATTCATATTTTCTAACATGGTATCAGAGTAGGTTCGATTCTCGAGGTTTTCAAGTTCTTTTTGTTCGAGATTCAATTTTTGATTCTTTGTTCTTGAAGTTGATTATTATTGTAAGTTCAAGTTCTATCCAAGTTCTACGGTTTCTATTGAAACCCTAAATTTTGTTCAGTAGCAAGCATCTCGACGATTCCAGAAAAATTAGGGTTCCATCTCTGGAGCCCTAAATCCAGCCTTAGACGGTGAAGCACAAGAGGAGTCGCCCCTCCTTGCACTACCCGCATCATCTTCATCGGCTTCCACAGGCGTCAGTCGAAGCCAGATCCAACAGACTACAGTCTCCTCGGAGCCCTCTTCGAGCAACCTCAAAGACCCAGAGACGGCAGCCTCCTTTCCTCCCTCGATGCCATAGCCACAGGTGGCACGCGGTCCTCTGCAGGCAGCGCGAGATCTCCTTCAGGCAGCAGGTGGCCGCATCTCAGGCAGTCGCATCTTCCATCTCTCTCCACATGGCTCCAGGAGGAAGCACCCCACCGCAGCGGCACCCCTCGCCCTCCCCGCAGGTGGAGGTGACAACTCCTCTTGAGAACCCCAGGCAGCACAACATATCCAACCCTTCCTGCCCTTCGGAACCTCCTATCACAGGTGACGATCACCCACTGTCTCCGCTGGATCCCACCTCCAGTCGCGCGCACCTCCATGCAGAGGAGCCCTATCATGTCGCAGCCCGCGTCGAAGATTCGGCAAGAGCAAGGAGCCCCTATCGTGGGGGCGGCACATTTTTTTTAAAGAGTTCCCAAGTGGGAACCCTAAATAAGGGATCCGATGGCCCTTCTTTATTTAAAAAAAGCTTTGTTTTTTTGAGCCGTTGAGAAAAAAAGGAAAAGAGGGGGCTACTCTTATGGGCTCAAGTGGGTCATCTGATAAGAAAAAGGAAAGGGTTGATTAAAAAAAGGGGGAGAGATCGCTGCATATTTAGGCCTACTTTGGGCAGAGAGTTTAAAAAAATCGTTAAAAAAAAAGAGGTACGTACACAAAAAAACAAAAAGAGAGAAAGGGGGAGAGGCGTGCAAAGTTTTAGGTCCAGAGTTGGGCCGTATGAAAAAATTTGTGTTTGTTTTAAAAAGGAAAAAGAAAAGAGGTGCGTACAAGAGAAAAAATCGTACGCGACAAAAAAAGGGGGAAAGATATGAAAAAGGGGAACGACTTGTTAAAAAATATTTTGAGTGTGACAACTATTAAAATAAGAGAAATGAAACGGCCGGGAAAAAATGATTTAAAAAAATGTCGACGGCTTATGTGATTCATGTTTTCCCCATTCTCATGTCTTCTCCCAAACTTTGTCGATGTCATTGTATTCCGACAAGTATGGGAGAAAGGGGGAGTATTGTGTCGAGTTCTTTGGCCATGATTCAGATTCCTCATATTCCAGGTCAGATTCAGATTTTCCCATGCCAGTTGTTCAGACTCAATGTTAGATTGGTTCTGAGTCTTTACTTTCAGACGCACACATGTATGCGGTATTCAGTTTGATGTGTACCTGTTTGCCATCTTTTGTGTTGTCCACATCTTTTGTTTTGGTCAGAGTTTTCATTTGTTCCATAGAGACTCCAGAGTAGAGATCACATTCCCTATGCCATGTGGGCTAGGGTTTTCATGTGGTTTCATAGGACTCTAGAGTAGAGATCCCGTTCTCTGAACCAGTATGGGAGGGACCCAGTTCTCCGACGAGATGACTTTTTCAGACTCTATTCTCCAGCGACCGTGGACTCCGACGAGGATTGTCTCCACGGCTTTTCAGTTCGGCCCTTTCAGAGATGGAGCAGTTGTCAACATTATTGTGGCGGGCCAGAGTTCTCCAGGTGGAGACTCATTCCGTTGCAGTGACTCTGACATGCGCAGTACAGAGCGCGTGCTCTCTGACAAGGAGATTCAGTTTGACGCACACTCCAGCCCATTCGTCCTCCTCACCTACATGACATGAGAAGCAACGTCCTCAACAACAGCAGATAGTTGTGTGCGTTGAGTTGATATTGTCTGTAGTTTCTTGTATTGTGAGTTGAGATTTCTTTCTGTTTGTCCAAGTTGAGCAATGCATGCTCTACCTTGAGGGGGATCATTATTATTTAAGATGGGTAAATGGATCCTTCCAAGATCCATTTACCACATCCAGAGTTTAGTCTCACATCCACCAGTGTTGGGACTTGGAGACTCTGTGGAGGCTATATAAGAAGCGACAGACCTCCTGTATCAGATGAGAAAGTCAATAGACAAATCAGTCCTTTGAGGCGTTCTCCCGTGGTTTCATCCCGCTCCTTAGGGAGTAAGATTCTACGCAAAAATCTCGTTTTCTTCAAGTTTTATTTCTTTATCTCTGATCAAGCTTCTGCGTTCATATTTTCTAACATAAGCTAAGAATATAAAGTAAGTTCACGGGGAACTCATGCGTAATGTGAACTTTAGACAACCTGAGCTCTGAGTAAAGTGTGCAATGCTAACAGAGGTAACCGATGAATGAGAGTCATTTGCTAGTTTGTTTGCTTGCACATGTGCAAAATGTTGATAACCTTTAAGAGGAATACCTTCGCCAGCCAAGAGACCGCCAAGTTGTCTTCTAGAGTTATCCCAGAGGATCTAGCTCTAGGCATTTTCCATCTCTAGGAGTATCCACCTGAGTCCTTTTCATAGCCACTATTTTTAAATAACTAGTTATCCCAGCGGATCTAGCCCTTCATATTCTCCACCTCTGGGATTCGGCCATCTAGGAAGATAAAAATCATAATCTTTCACTCTTTTTTTCAGATAGCTTCTGATCAATGTAACACTTCTATGTCTCCTCAAAATGGTCGTCTAATTCTCCATGCTTAGATATGAGGGCACCATAGTATGATGCTACAAAAATCTCCCACTAGCAAAAAAACAGTAGATCTCTCACGACATCTGATAATTACACGTGCATAGCCCTGGTAGCACTCTTTCAAGGGGTGTAAACAAAATAAAAATCTTCCTCTGACTATGTATGTTCTCAAGGATCACATACATAGCCCCGGTAGTATTATTTCAAAAGGTTGGTATCACTTAAGATGGCATTGATATTCCAAGTCTCAACTTGATTGTCCTCACGTTACCACTATTCCCATGAGGGATAAATTAGGTTGGGATTGATCTTTCTCACCTTAATATGACTAAATTTATATATCAATCTCTTATAATAACCTAAACGATGGAACTATCCTTGATCAGTTTTAAGGTTATATCTGAATCAGATGACTCTCCATCTCTATATACCCTCCAATGTCAACTTTTTCAAGTGTCTCCTCAAAAGCCACTTAACACAAGAGGAGAGCATCGATGATCAATCAAGAGAGAGGAGATTATCGACGACACCATAACATAACATGAGGGATCGATTGGTCAAAAAAGAGAGATCGATCACCCTCAAAAAAGTAGCACCAAGTAATCAATCAGTGATTAGACATCGATCGATCACAACCATACTTTATAAAGACTTAATCTCCAATTAGTGATCGATCACAATGCCAGAGCGGAAGAAATCTTATATGGATCAAGTCATGGAGGTTGAGGAATCATAGAAATGATTGTGGTGGCATGAAGCACCTCGAAGTTACACCAAGATCCTCTGAAGACCTCAAAAAGCTTTAGGTCGAGTCCCCCCACTAGGACGGATGGCTGTCAATCCTATATGGATCAAGTCATGGAGGTTGAGGAATCATAGAAATGATTGTGGTGGCATGAAGCACCACAGAGTAACACCACGATCCTCCGAAGACCTCAAAAAGCTTTAGGTCGAGTCCCCCCACTAGGAAGGATTGTCCATTTGTGGAAGGCCTCATTGCAAGGATAGACATCTCAAACAACATAGAATCAAACATGTATATACTCTCAATTACTAGATAAATAGAGAGCCTCATAGAGTCAAATACCACGTAAAAATCAAAGCAAACAATCAAATCACAATAAAAATTGTTTAAATGGAGACAATCTCACAATGGAAGGGAAAACAAGTGAGGTCAGACCCTAGCACTCACAGGCCGTTAAGGTTGCCTTCTCTTTCTAGATGAAAGAAAAAGGTGCAATGAGTTACATACAATTTCAAAAGATTAAATGGATCATCACCACGATCCATTAACATATAATAAAAACAATTCAACAAAATCTCAAGCAGCTAGCTGTTTATAAGCATCTCGAGTAGCCCTTGAAAATAGATATATGCATTCTCTATCTGGCTTTCCCAACTTCCATAATTTTTTCTTTGCTAATTAAATTGTTTCTTTCAACTGGGTATCTGATGCTTAAGTCAGGATATTAACAACCCCCTCTATCCCTGGACATTTATACTAATTACATTAATTCAGATGGTAACATGTAACTTGTATCAATTCTTTACTCCCTTTTCATTTAAACAGCTGCATACACAAGGTCCTAGACAGGGTTGGCATGATTTACACTGCAAAATTGAAGGTCCTGCTGCATATGACATTTTGACAAACTTCGAACAAAGATGGAAAAAGGCCACAAAGTGGCGTGATTTCAAGCTTCGAAAAGTAACAAGCTGGCATGATGATGCTTTGATAAAGCTGGACAGAATTTCATGGATAGTTACACCCTCTCCTCTTCCAGATTATGACCAAAATGTATCGGTTTGTGATGATAATGACCCTGAAAATTGGCATGTTCAGGTGCTATTATTTTTGCATGAGAACTCTTCGCCTGCAGTAACAAAATATATAATTTTGATATTTTATTTAGCAACTTACTTCTTAATTGCAGATTTTTCGTTCTATCGATTCGGGTTCAGTCAAAGGATTTCCAAAAGATATACCAACGGCTGTGCTTCAAGTAACAAGTTCTACATCACAAATCTTATGCTTTAAAAAGTTTTGTTTGGAAAAGTCAATGTCCATTTCCAACAGAGATTCTAACTAAAGTAATTGCATGTGAGCATTGTGGGACAACAAGTTATGTTAGCAAATAGTAAGCTGTTAAAACTATCATGCATATGATTCAATACTATGAGCATATTGTGTGTACTGAAGAGATGTATGTCAGGTCACAACTTTTCCTACACAAACTGTTGCTTCTGAGCTCTCAGCTTAGGGTACCATAAAATGATGGTGCTTGTTACTAATTAAGGAGTGTTAGAGATTGCAGAAGATTTCTTTCTTTATATTATATTGTAACCCCACGAGGGCTTTTATGTTGACATGGCTATTTGTTAAGAGAATATTCTATAGAATATTCTCCTTTGAGCCCTCTAGGGTTTAGTCCTATATAAGGACCCTAGACCTCTTGAATAAACAACGAATCATCTTTTCTTATCATCCTTACACATGATATCAGAGTAGCGGTCCAAGGCCGGTGTTCTGACCTAATCACCCCTCCGCCATCGCCAGCCCTTCAAGTCCCTCTGCCGCCGCGTGCCGCCTCGGTCTCCGCACCTCCTGCCTTAGGCTCGCGCCGCCTCGGGTCCCCAGGTCCTACCAAGTCTTCGGTACACGCGAGGGGGCCGAGTTGAGCATCGCCAGGATGCTCTAGGACAACTAGGTACCACCGCCAGGCCGGCCAGGCCCACCTCGCACCTCCTCGCGCTGCCAGGCACCTCCGCTAGCCCTCCCAGGGCCTCCTTGCACCGCCAAGCGCCTCCGCCAAGCCCCTTCAGAGCCCCGTTGTGCCACCTTGCGTCGCCCAGCGCCGTCAGACGCCTCCACTAGGCAGGCCAGGCCTCCCCTTTATGCCTCCTCGTGCCGCCCAGTGCCGCCAGGCGCCTCTGCCAGGAAGGTCAGGCCCTACTCACGTGAGGAGGCCTACTCCGCCATGCCTGCCAGGCCCCCTTCTTGCTGGTGCTTGTGCCATCAAACGATCATTGCCTCATCCTTCTTACTCCTTGATGACGGTTTAGATATTTGATGATAAATTGAGGCAAGATATACTCTCTAGGTCACTTTTTCTTGACCTAAGCCGCCACGATGACGTCTGTCGAGATCAAGCCCATGTACCCTACTTCTTCTTTACTGGTACAGGACACTTCTATCAAGTTGAATGGCTCCGAAAATTATGTTCTATAATCTCGGTCTTTCAAAGTATTTGTTGGTGGCCAACGCAAGAGCTACGTTCTTACAAAAGTTCCACCTGCGGAAACAGATAAGGACTATGAAACTTGGTTTGTTGATAATTGCCAAACAGTGTCGATCCAAACATTGGATGACGAACAGTGTCGATCCAAACATTACTGCGAATCTTATTTACAAAGACACCGCTAAGTCAATGTGGGAAAACCTTGAGTGTACATATTCTCAGAAGACGACTAAGTCTCGTCTGTCAGACATATAGACAAGGATTTGGTCTGCTACTCAGGGAGAATGAAGTCTTATTGAATACTACATGCTTCTTACAAGCCTTTTTGAGGAACTCCTTATTTTTCAGCCTGCATGTTGTGATAAACAAGTAGGAGAACATGCTGAATGACAGGTTTACAGATTTCTCTCGGGACTAAATCCAAAATATAAGCCTGTGAAAGATCAGTTCCTGATGGCTGATGCTCTAACTACTCTTGAGACAATCTTCGGACGCTTACACGAACTAGAGGCTCCAATTCAGCACTCTACCACCCGCACCTCTACAGAGATGATGGCCCACTATACCTCCTCAGGATACAGAGGGCGTCATAACTATCAAGGAGGACGGGGACGTGACTCAGGGCGTGAACGTGGTCGTGAATCTGGACGCAACCATGACTCTGGACGCAGACGCGATCGTGGACGTGGTCGTGATTCTTCCGCTCGGTATCCAGCATGCGTACACTGTGGATGCTGGAATCACCCTTCTGATCGCTTCTAGGAAACGTTTGGGATGCAACCTAATGCCAACAGTGTCTATGATGACGTATCGTATGATGAAACTGCAGATACATCTACGCAGCAAACCAACGAGGCACAAACCCCATTCACTGCTTCTAAATATGCTCGCCTACGACAACTGCTGCAAGAATCTAGTCCTTCTGATAGTAATGCTTCTGCCCCTACTGCTAGCCTGGCTACTACCTCAGGTACAGTAGCAAACTCTATCTTGCCTCTAAGCATGCATGGATTATTGATTATGGAGCCTATACCCATCTGACGGGAGAAGGAAGATTGCTAACCTCCTCCCAGCCGTCTTCCTCTGTGAAGACTGTTCGGGTTGCTAATGAGGATCATTCCCTAGTGACTGTTGTTGTTATTGTTAACTTTTCTTCCAAGCTGCATCTAACAGATGTTCATTGTGCCCCTATTTTTTCTCTCAGCCTTCTATCAGTAAAGAAACTGTCATCAGCTTAACTGTCGTGTTTTTTTGATGAGGTTTTGTTATTTTCAGGACATCCGGACGAGGAAGATTTTTGGTGGGGGTCATGAGAGGAACGACCTCTATTACCTTGACATCCCTTCTGATTCCAACTTTGCCGGTGTGGTCTCCATCTCTAAAGATCCTTTTCTATGGCACCTTCGTCTTGGCCACCATTCTGCTAAAGTTCTCTCAATGACGTTCCTTGAACTTTATATGCTGAAACCCTTTAAGTGTGAAGCATGTCAATTCGGGAAACATCATCGAACCTCCTTTCCTGCACGAACTGAGCCTCGCCGCCATACTCCTTTTGCACTTGTTCACTGTGATATCTGGGGACCTTGTCTGATCCGAAGTCTAAGTGGTCATAAATATTTTGCTGTCTTTGTGGATGACTACAGTCGATCATCTTGGGTTTTCCTGTTAAAGGAACGTTCAGAAAGTAACAATATTGTCAAGAATTTCTTTTACTATGTTAAAAACATCTTCTCCACTACTGTTAAAATATTTCGTTCTGATAATGCATTGGAATTTATACAAAATGATTTAACGTCCTTCTTTGCTTCCCAGGGTGCTATCCATCAAACCTTGCCCATATACCTCCCAACAGAATGGGGTAGCCGAAAGGAAACTTCGACATCTCCTCGACATTGCCCGCTCTCTTCTTACCCAAATGAAGGTCCCCAAAACCTATTAGGGAGATGCTATTCTCAATGTTGTCCATCTTATCAACAGAGTTCCCTCTATCTCCCTAAATGGCTCCACACCCTTTGCCTGTATCCGAATGACTCACCATTTCCTCTACCTCTGCGGATTTTTGGATGCACCGCCTTTGTTCACAACTTTAATACTGCGAACAAATTATCGTCACGTGCAATTAAATGTGTTTTTCTGGGTTATTCCCAAACAAAGAAAGGGTATAGATGATATGATCCTTGTAGTAAATGCTATTATATATCAGCTGATGTCACCTTTTTCGAACAAACTCGCTTCTTCAATCAAGATGTGTCTGACATACCATTAGAACTTCCTCCATCAATTGTGTATAAAAGAAAACATGTGTCCCCTCTTGTTCATGTTCCTCTACATGTTCCTTTGTTGCAGGAAAATATGCCATCTTTAAGTGCCCCCACCAACACTACACCTGATGATCCTTAGGAGCTTCCCATTGCCCTACGCGGAACAAAGAGGCAATGCACTATTCATCCTATGTCTAATTTACGTCCACTGATAGCCTATCATGTTCTGATAAAAGATATGCAGATGCTCTTATGACAATCTCTGTTCCAACAGACTACCACAGTGCATTACAGGACCACGGGTGGCGACAAGCTATGAATGAAGAAATGGATGCTCTCAATTCCAGAGGAACATGGGATCTAGTTCAGTGTCCCCAAGGTGTCAGGCATGTTGCCTGCAGATGGGTCTTTACTACGAAACATTCTCCAGATGGTTCTATTGACAGACTGAAAGCAAGACTTGTGGCAAAAGGCTTTACACAGACATATGGAGCTGATTACTTCGAGACTTTTTCACCTGTTGCCAGGATGGGGTCTATTCGCACTATCCTCTCTGTAGCTGTGAACAAAGGCTGGCCTATTTTTCAACAGGATGTCAAGAATGCATTTCTATATGGTGATCTTGAGGAAGAGGTTTGCATGATGCAACCCCCAGGTTACGAAGTCAAGGGGGAGTATGTTTGCTGACTTCGCAAAGCAATTTATGGTCTAAAGTAAAGTCTAAGGGCATGGTTTGACAGACTTAGTTCAGAGATTAGCACTCTGGGCTTTCAGAGAACTACATCTGACCATTCTGTCTTTGTTAGAAAATGATCAACAGGTACTGTCATAATTCTGTATATGTGGATGACATGGTTGTTACAGGTGAAGATGATAAAGGAGTGCTAGAAGTGAAGACGTTTCTGCAAAAGGTTTTTGTCACCAAGGATCTGGGGCAACTTCGTTATTTTCTGGGTATAGAAGTCTTACGCACCAAGAAGGGGCTTCATATGTCACAAAGAAAGTACTGCTTAGATATACTGACTGAGGCAGGACTACTTGGGTGCAAGTCCTCTGGCATACCTGCAGAACCAAAGAAACATTCTACACCAGATGATCCTGCCTTTGAAGATAATACAAGATACAGAAGCCTGGTTGGCAAACTTCTGTACCTTACTGCTACTAGGCCAGACATATCATATGTTGTAAACAGAGCTAGCCAATACATGGAGAAACCATGCTACAGCCACTGGCAAGATGTTCTTCAAATCCTTCGCTACCTGAAGGAATCCCCAGGACATGGTCTATTGTATGGGGCAAATGGATACACTAAGGTTGCTGCTTATGCTGATACTGATTATGCAAGCTCACTTGAGGATCGTCGTTTTACGACGGGCTATGCGATGATGGTAGGAGGTAACCTTGTTAGTTGGAGGAGCAAGTAGCAGACGGTGATTTCCCGATCCAGTGCAGAGGCAGAATATAGGGCAATGGCCCAAGCCACATGCGAAATTACCTGGTTACTGTCTCTTTTGCAAGAACTCAATATTGCTATCACTACTCTTGTTCCTATAATATAATAACAAATCTGCCACTTATATTGCTACAAATCATGTGTTCCATGAGAGAACCAAACACATTGAGATCGACTGTCATTTTGTTCGTGATGATGTACGAGAAGGCATGATTTCTACACCACATATCTCAACAGACCTTCAGCTTGCAGATATATTCACAAAGGCCTTATCAAAGAAGCGCCTTTCCTGGATATCTTCCAAGTTGGGCATGATCGATGGATATGCTCCAACTTGAGGGGGAGTGTTAGAGATTGCAGAAGATTTCTTTCTTTATATTATATTGTAACCCACGAGGGCTTTTTTGTTAACAGAATATTCTATGTGGCTATTTGTTAAGGGTTCGTTTGGTTGCAGGGTTGGGCAGGGTTGGGGACTATTCAGAGGGATGTGTGAATAGTAAACTGTGAGGGGTACTCCTATGAATAGTACCCAACCCTATCCAACCCTGCAACCAAACGAACCCTAAGAGAATATTCTATAGAGCATATTCTATAGAATATTCTCCTTTGAGCCCTCTAGGGTTTAGTCCTATATAAGGACCCCTAGATCTCTTGAATAAACAAGGAATCATCTTTTCTTATCATCCTTTCACAAGGAGCATATTTAATGGTTTTCTTATTTATTTATTTTCAATTTCAAATTTTAGGTTGACGAATTCAAAAATCTTAACAGACAAACAGAAGACAAGCTAAATATAAAAAAAACATCTTCTGATTGGGACATGGAAAGTGGGGAATCTTTGTAATAAGGGCCCTCTTTCCAAGATTGCATTGGAGTATTTTTTATAATCGTTTCCTGTATAATGAAATCTTGGCAATGCTAATTATTTTTATTTTACTGCAGAACCTTGTTTGTGGGAAAAATTTGGCAATAGACAAAAGCATCCATACTGCATATGTGAAGGCAATTAGATCAGCCCAACATTTTGTATACATTGAAAACCAGTATTTTCTTGGATCATCTTATTATTGGCCATCATACAAAAATGCAGGTTTATACACCAAGTAATTGTTATACTTATACCTAGCATTCATATTTTGCTTATATTGCAGAATAAATAGCGCCTTTTATTGTTTTATACAAGTTTCTCAATCCACAATTTAGTAAATAACTTTGAGAGAGGCCATTTCAAAGTCAGATATCTTAGATCGGTTTCCTATTTGACTGCATTTATCTATTCTCACTGCGGTCACATATCAGCTGTGTGTAGCTATTGGAACCTTATTTGCAGTCTATTTAAAAAAAAAAATCTTGATGACGATGCCCTTAAAGAGCACACTAGCTTCACTTGGCATCTCAAGATATTACTGATGTCACAGTAAAAAAATTATTGCACGTCAGTTCATCCTAAATGTCATGAGGGGTGAAATATATGCATGATCTCACAAGTGTATTTTGAGGCACCGATGTAAAAGGAAGATGTATGAAGTTAAGCGTGAAATGTTACAATTGTCTATATGTAGACATCCACTGGGAATAAATTTTATGTCAAATCCACAAAGAAGAAAACACTTCTGCCAAGACACTCATATTGAAAATTAATGAAAACTCTTACCATAAATGTATAGTCTGATTAAATTAATTCATCATGTTATTCATCTGCATATTGGAAGTGTGTACGGGAGAGAATTCACAAAACCAATTCATTTCTAACTCTCATCCTTAACTGGAATGTCTCAGCAATCATGTGCATCTGGAAAAACTACCTTGTAACGTACCATCACTTCAAGATTTGAGTGACCAACAATGAAAATTATCAAACATCTCGGAACAAGGTTCTATCATCATGGCAGATGTCCAATAATAAGTGCAATTTGACCTTTGGAACTCTTACATAAGGAATGATGATAGAGCAGGTATAGTCCAAAGAAGTAGTTGTAATTATTTCCTCTTTTATTTTGTTTCCGAGCATTCCTTAGCCTCCTCTCTGTATTAGGAGTTCTATGTTTTAAGGAATGAGACACACAAAATCGTTCACCTTATTTCCACCTCCTCAACATGGTACCAGAGCTTCTCAGCACCGAGCCACCCTACACTGGGTTGATCGTTCCCTCAGCATTGTCGCCCTAGTTCCACCAAACCATAGCTCATGGTCGCAGTCGTGCATCGTTGTGTCTTGACACTCATGCTTTACCCCGAGGCCCGAGCCATGCTCGTGCTCTCTCCCCAAAGCTTGCAAAAGTCGATAGTCGGCATCCATTCAAACAGGTCACTGACTAAGGATTAATCAGGAGTAGGACTATTAATCAAATTTAGATGGATTTTCGTTAGTTTTGTATTTTGTAACTATTAAATTAAATATATAAATCATTTATTTTTACGTATATTCTTATATGAGTTTAATGGGGCTGCCCCTTACGGGCAGCAAACAATGGCTGCCCCCGCGCCGTTTTTGGCGCTTTTTTATTTTTTTTTGAAAAATATCGCCATGTATATTCATCCCTATATACCTCCTATATGCTATTCAAATTTTGTCAGAAACAGAGAGTCCTACGGCCTCCATCGAGATGGTGTCGATTTAAAAAATCCTGTTACCGTTAAAAAATGACTGTCTCGATGGAGGCCGTAGGAGTCTTTGTTTCTGATGAAATTCGAATAGCATATAGGAGGGGTATAGGGATGAATATACATGGCGATATTTTTCAAAAAAATAAAAAAAGTGCCGAAAACGGCGCGGGGGCAGCCATGTTGGCTGCCCCCAAGGGGGTAGCCCTATTAAACTCTTCTTATATTTGCATAGATTTGTACATTCTCTATACTATCATAATGAAATAAAAGAAACAAACGAATTAAAATCAAACAAGACAAATGAGCTCCTAACACTTGCGGACAACCTCAAGCTACCTCCGAGCACTTCACCCAACATCTTGTCAATAGTTCTTCCATTGTTATCATCAGTACATAAGGAGTATTCTTGATCTTTGTAGTTTGTAAAAATAAATAAGTTAGAAATGTGTGTACCCCTGTTGTTGGGAGCGTTGACAGTGTGGTGTTGACGTGGGAGGGACACATTTTTTCTGTTGTTGGATGAAAGAATGGGTTATAATTCTGTGATGGTGGTATTGGAACACAAGTCTAGAGCATGCAAGATGTTACTGAGTTCAGTATATGGACCTTCTGGTGATCAGACCGAATCAACAACGTAGGAGAAGTTGAGACCCGACAGTTGGGATTTCCTATACATTTTGTAGCTCGTTGGATGAGACTTCAATGTGACATTATTTGCATTGGACATGCTTGGAGATAGGAGAGGGTAGGACCCGGGCTCGGGAGAGTTTATGAACTTCATATGAGAGTTGGAATTGGAGGTGATGGATACCACAAACATGCGCTATACAAAATGGAATATCTCATCTACATCCCGAATGGAACATTTCTTAGCGTATGAGGAGCAGTTGAAGATGTTTCCCTTATCCTCAGTCCGGGCACTTCTGAGGTCAAGGTCGGATCATACGTTGAGTTGTTGGATCCGAGTGATGGGATGTTTCCCGGATCTTTTTTCAGGTTCGAAAGGGCATGGTTGCTTGAAGATGGTTTTAAGGAGTTAGTTACATCCTTACAGGTTTGTGGGAGTCAATGCAGGTTGAGGGATCGGCACAAAGGTTGGCTCAAAAGATCCAAAGGCTGAGAGAGATGCATAAAAAGTACAATAGGGATTTGAATTGGTCACGGAATTAGAGGTTTATTGAGGCTAAAATGGAGATTGCTCGAATAGATGGCATAGAGGATATGTGGTATCTCAACGAGGAGCTACATGCTAGATCTGAACAGTAGAGGCTCATGGCCAATGAAGATAAGAAGGAGATGGAATGGAGGCAAAGATCGAGGTAGAAGTAGATCAGAGAGGGAGATGCAAAAACAAGGTTCTTTCATGTCGTGACTAGTGGGAGGAGGAGGAGGAACATGATACATGATTTTCTGGTGGAGGATGAAAGGATACAAGGTGATGGGGTGATCAATGAGGTAGTAAAGGTGTAGCTTTGCGAGTATAGCAGGAGGGCGCCATCATCTGGAGCTAGGTGGCTCGGGAGAGGGGTTCGTTCCTTACGGCCCGAGCAGGTGGAGATGCTTACAACAAACTTAGGGATGAGGTACACATGGTAGTGTTTGATCTTAATGTTGATGGATGCCCAGGTCCAGATGGATTAGATGTTTCCTTCTACAGAGAGTTCTGGGATGTGATTGAGAAAGATGTCATAGCTTAGGTTACGAAATTCAGAGGCGTAAATTGGGGCTTGGAGAAGTTGAACAGATCCATGATCTTCCTAGTCGAAAGAAGGGGGTTCAGCTAAAGAGAGGTGTGAAGCAAGGGTGCCCTTTGGCTCTCTTATTGTTTGTTTTGGCTTTGGATGCTTTGACAGTTATTACTGTGCTTACAGAAGAAGGTGGATTCTTTCGAGGATACTCTCGGGATGACTTCTCAATCCCAATCCTGCAGTATGCAAACAATACCATTTTATGTAGAAAGAGGAGTAGAGGAAATGCTTGGCGATTAGGGCAGTGTTGGACATTTCTGGGGAGTTGCCGGGTATGAAGGTTAATGGACAAAGCCTGCTTTTATCCCATTTATTTTGTCACCATAAGAGATATCAACCTGCGAAAACATTCTCGGTGTTGCACAAAGGAGCTTATCTATCAACTATCTTGGTTTGTCGCTGCTGCGTTGTAGACTCGGGCAGGTAGACTGGTTGCTTGTTATAGAGAAGTTGGAAAGGAAGCCAGCACGGTGGAAGGCATCGTGCCCATCAAGGGGAGGGAGGCTGGTTCTGGTGAAGACTGTCTTATCAGCAATTCCAGTGTTCTTTCTATCTATGAGGGTGCTACCGTCAGGAGTCTGTAAACGATTAGCAGTGTTAATGAGACGATTTTTCTAGTCATCAACTCCTGAAGGGAGAGGAAATGCATGGGTGGATTGGGAAACGATGAAGATGCCAATCAAGGAGGGAGGATTGAGAGTGTTGCGCATTGGAGACATGAATAAGGCATTATTGTCAAAGTGGATGATGAGGATCTAGGGAGATGAAAATGACTTGCTCTCGTGGTTGGTGAGATCACAGTGAACAAATGGAATTACATTGTGACAATCATGCAGCTATTGCCATCATTCCGATGTTCCATGAGCGCACCAAGCATGTGGAAGTCAATTGTCACTCTACTAGAGATTTGATTTGAAGGGATTTTTATACACTATCGGTGTTTCATTTAGTTAACAAGCAGAAGATATGTTTATAAATGCACTTCCTCAGGCCACGTTTGAAAATTATTGTAACACGTTGCACATGTTAAATACATATTCACCGGCTTGAGGGGGTGTAGATAAAAATAAAATAGGAATAATCCAAAGAGAATTAGTTGCTAATCCTTTTCTCTTTTATTCTGTTTTTATTCTTCATTGGCATCATGTCTATGTTAGAAGGTCTAGGTTTTGATGAATGAGACATACAAAATCCTTTACCATGTCTTCACCTCCTCAATGGAGTCGGTGAAAAGTAAAGACCGTAGTTGACCCTTCGTCCTTACCTTCAAGCAATCATTTTCTTAGTTTCTTACTCAGGAACGTTATGTGCTTCTAAAGAAGTGTGATTCAGTCAAGCTAAGTATTTATATTATACGGTCCAGAGCCCTCCCAGAAGGAGCAACCTATAGGTAGCGTTCGGCTACCGGGTTAGACTCCCCTTTGGGGAGTTTACCCCCCCCCCCCCTTATCCACATCCCCCTCTCTCTCTCCGTGGGCCCCACTTTATTATTTTTTAAAAAAATTAAATAAATCAATTTTACATCATCAATCCTATCAAAAAATAATATATTATACCATCATATCATATAAAAATTATAAACTACTTCACTTCTACTCACTTTTCCAAACTTCAATACAATCACATCACAATAACTACTCACTTTTTCAAACTTCAATACAATCATATCACCCCAAACCCACTTCTAACCCACCCTCAGTTTGACCCTCTATCCAAACACCAAAATCCAAAAACGGGTTACCCTCTACCAGTTTAACCCGCCTTAACCCACCAACCAAACGCACCCATAGAGTGTGATGACAAGTTTGACAACAATATCGAGTAATGTAGTTCAGGAGAAAAGAAAACTGAATTGTCAGATTGGATATATGAAACAAGGGACCAACAGTGAAGCTGCTACTAAATGCAAACATGGAATTCAAAATGCTTGGTGCCCTCGTGGGAAGACATTGGTATTGGGGACAACATAAAGTTCTATTGGCATAGCACTTATAGCAGCTAATTCACAACCCAAAAATAGGATCCAAAATTTAGCACTAAAAGGTTAAGCAGTATGGTAGTTAGTGACGTGTGTCCCTGTCCAAATGATCATGATCCAAGCTCCATAATGATCACTTTTTACATTATACAACTGTTTCCATCAAATGGAGATGACTAACCATTAGTATGCCTTCAATTGCTCGCAACCATTCTGATTGTAAATAGTCGTTCTTCTACGTTTGTTTTTTCATTCTTGTTTCGAAGTTATATCAACATCATTGTCGAAAATAAAGGGAAGATGGTCGACTAAACTTATTTCTTGCTTAAAGGTCTTGATTTGGATCTTCGAAGGAGGAAGAGCATCTGTTGATATAGGTCTTAATCGGGCCATGCCTAGTCGTAGGTAATACCAAAACCTTTTCTTTCTATTAGTATGTATATTAGGCCTCTCTTCTTCCCTAATTTCCTTTTCTTGAGTACTACTGGTTCAACTTAACATTATCTTCGAGAATCAAAATGGCGGCATCTTCCCGTTGCTTTCCTTTGCCCAAATTCTCTCCCCTGATGGACAGAGGTGGAACTATATGGTTGGTTCTCAAAAAAGATAACATATTTGGTAATGTCGACCTAAGTGGATCAAGACACTCATCCCTTTCCAGTAGTGGACACCAAAAAATGCACTTGATGGCATGTGGATCCAATTTCTCCTAGCTATGAGTGAAACATGGACATTCAAAAACTCTTGGAGGTTAATGAATTGGGTCTTAGGATAGTAAAAGGATTGAGAACAGTCTATCCCTCAAGCATGCTCGACGGCATTCAATTTATCAGGTAAGAACTAGTGACGCTCGCATACTACCAATGATATTTATGTACATGACCATGGTAAAGAAACACTCTAGCAGCATCTAGGAGTTGTTGATTTATCCTCTTGGCAACCCCATTCTATTGAGAATACAGATAAAGGAGATCTCATGAATGATTCATTTTCTTGCACGCAGTTCTGTAAGGATTTGACTAGGTATTACTTAGCATTACTGGAGCGCATGGTTTTTACACATTTGTACTTATATGAATAAACAAACACATATATGTAACAATCATCAATAATGTCACAAAATATCAATAGCAACAAACATATTCAACTCGTATTGGACCCCAAATATCATAATGAATTAACTCAAAAGCAAAAGAATTTTTATTTTAGATATAGGAAATATCACTATAGTAGGCTTGGTGGGCTGACCAACCTTGCACTGAAAAGAATTAATACCGGCCTCTAAAATCAATGCAAGAAATAGTTTTTCAAAGATCTAAAATAGAGATGACCCGAGCGAAGGTTCCATCATAAAATCATATATTAACTAGCATTCCTACTTTTCTCAACTAGAAGAAGTCTATACCAAGCAGCAACGATTTTTGCAGGCAACTTCTAAAGTACTTCAAAAACATACCAACCACAGTCTTCTTCCCCATCTTCAGACCATGCAATGCATAACGGTCCTTGTAAACCATTCTAGTGAAGTTCTTTTTAAGATCTTAGCAATAGTAATAAAGCTCAAGGATAGACCTTGCAACATGCTGTCCTACTTCTCAAAGTATTATGCATTGGTGATTATCTGGCCTTGGCACCACTACCCAAAACCGATTCATCACTAAAGGATAAAGTAGCATAAAAACCCTTCTTGTCCTAAACTACTGGGGCTTGGTTAATGGATATGGATTTCAAAACTTTATCCCTTCCCATCAAGGCTTTGGAAAAAGCAACTTTAAGTTCCCTAACATGATCAGCAAGATCCTTGAACCCACCTTCGTCACTTGTATGTATAATATCTTATGGCAGTTAAAAATGACAACCGGTCATTTGTCCTAAGTTTTTCTTTCAATGGCTTTTTCTCCAGGTGAAGCTCCTTTGGCTATCAACAAGATATCCATGCTTAAAGCAGTGGATGCATTTTTTGTCATTGTACAACTTGATAATTATGTTGTTATGTGGATCCAGAAGGTACCTTGGTCTTTTGTCAAAGCTTGGGTCCCAAGATTGAACCCTCATCACAGGCCTTCTATCCTCCTCAATTCGAATCCAATGTATACTTCCTTTAGAGGAGGAAGTATCAACATCGAGAATTTGGCTCCAAACAATTCTTAAATTCAAGATTAAGTCCATGAAAATGAAGGTCTTATTCTTCTATGTGAACCCAATAATGATTTTCGTTGTTAAGATTTTCCGAAGCACCATCAGCATAGTAATCCTAATACTCCAACTTCGATTTAAAAGCCCAAAAGAATCTTGTCAGGGAGATCTCTATGAGATAAATCATCTTCTTTCTACATATCAGATGTTGTATCTCCACAACGCTGGGTTAATAATTCATTCCCTCACTTGGTTACCCTCAAGATACCATCGCTCCCATGTCATATCATCTTCCTTCGAAGCCTTTATTCTATATTAGTTTTTGCTTGGATTTAGCCAATACACCCATGACAAGCGATTCCAACCTCATTAAAACCACTTAACAAGTCAAATAATATAGTTATTTTTTGTAAGTTTAGCAGGGTGATCTGGATGCTCATGTAATCAAGCAACGTTACAGAAAACATGGAAATGATTTTTTCTTTTTCAACATCATTATTGTCGTTAGCCATTTGCAGCAACTCTCCACATGATCGATCGATCAACAATATGAGGGTGAGCGATTAAAAAATCAGCCATGGCAGGGTTTGATTTAACAACATAGTGTGGGTGACTGTTAAAGCTAGAAATAGTACCACCTTCTGATCGATCAACGGTTTGAGTTTAATCAATCATGATAGAAATAATATTGATAGTTGATCGATCAACTTGAAGGATCTCATCGACAATGAAATGTCTTCGGATAGGTATGGAGTGGATATGATCGATCAACTTAATATAAGTGATCGATCATTGTAACAATGATCCATCAAGGTTCGTGATTGCAAGCTTATTTGGGAGCTCAAGGTGCCTACTCGCATTGACGTTTTTTCTGTGGCTAATGCGTAGAGGACGGAATCTAACAAGAGACCGTTGCTCCAGGCTCTCTTTGGGAGGTAACGATGTTTGTCCGCCATGTGTTAGGAAGGTGGAGATTATTGAGCATCCTTTTTCTCCTGTGAGAAGTCTACCTTAGTTTGGCAGGACCTTGGGATTGATTGGGTGAACGTCCAGGGGACGTTGAATCCTTCATGAACTTGATTCATGAAACTAGAAGTTGACCATCCGAAGAGGTTCTCCTACCCTTTAGTGACCATCTGGTTAGCAAGGAATGGTGTGATCGTTGGTTCTAAGCATTTCTATTCTGAAAAATGTAATATTTAATGCTAGGACTCTGCTCTTGGCTCCTGTCGGGTAACATTGGTACTTCTCCTTCGACTTAATATATTTGGAGGGGACACCATCGTGTATTTCCCCATTTTTGACTAAGAAAAGATCCATCAAGCAGGACCTTTTGACCAATCATGATGATGGTGTCATTAGCAACTTGATGCACACGAGGGTCTCCTGCAATGTTTGCTTTGAAGCACCTGTAACCGTTAATCCGTGTATGACAATTTGATGCAAGGGCAAAAGTCTCAAACAACATGCAAAGTTGTGTGAAAACACTCAGACCAGAGACAAATTAAGGAGATCTTCCACAAAAAAAACTCATTCCTTGATCTGGACACATATATTAAAATAACCAAAAAGAAAAGAAATACACAGAACACAAAGATTAAAGAGGAAAATCCTTGTCCACGGAAGAGAAACCACATCTAAGGGATGACCTAGCACTCACAATCAGCTAGATTTTCTTCTGTTCTACTTAATCATCAAATAATGTGTGTAAAGTATCTTGTAAAGGGTTAAATGGATCCACACCAAATATCCATCTACCCAACTACAACTCTTAAGAGAGGAGAAGCAGGTTTTCTACGAGTCGTGGATGATAAGACATTCCAATCAGTTAACATCTTATCCAACAATACTTGATTGCTTGGAGATTTTCTGGGTTTGGCTGCTATGACATTCTCGAGACATAAGTGTATTTCCCTATCAAAGTATCTGTATTCAATATATACAATTTTTTGGATGGAACTCTAAAGGAGCTCCATCCCACCGTTCTCTCAAAAAAAAGGTATCTGTATTCAAATCAAAAGCATAAAATATGCAAAACTGTGGTTTTTGTAAGCTGCAAGCTCACTGTTAATGAACTGTTTTCACTGTTTATATAGTAATTCTTTTTTCTTTCTTGAAGCCATCATCAAGGAGTTGGGACTCCTGAGCCTTGGTCTTTTTATGATGGGGAAATAGTGTGTATCCGCCACTGGAGTTGAACCCTTACACTTTGAGGAGCAGGAGACCTTGTCCTCAGACCAATATGAACCCATTCCCAGGCATTGAGAACTTGTAACCTTCCTTAATAATCTACGAAGAGATCGCATATACTAATTGGTAGCATATTCAAATGCAGAAAAGTGGTGTTTACAGTGTTGGCATAGAGAGAGAGATCTTGAGTACCCTGTTCTGTCACATAAGATATTGACGCCTGCCAAATTATAGTATTTCAAATGTCTCCCTAGACCAGAACTAATAACTACCTGCATTCTGGCAGGCAACCTCCGTTTTCCTCCCATCATCAATTAGGCCAGCATTAGTAAGACGTATACAGGAACTATGAGTGTATGACCTTGTTTTCCTATGCTATGTAGTAGGTCTCCATCATGCAACTCATATTGGGTATCGTAGCTATAAACAAAATTGCCCTACGATCTCTGATAGATTAGAACATTTCTGTGTATTTATTATGGTTAGTTTTATAGATATTGTCCTCTACTGCATTTATTAACTCTTTTAATGGTAACAGGTGCAGATAATTTGGTACCTATGGAATTGGCCTTGAAAATTGTCAGCAAGATTAGAAGAAATGAAAGATTCTCGGTGTACATTGTTATACCAATGTGGCCAGAAGGCATTACCACTAGCGCTGCAGTGCAGGAAATTCTCTTCTGGCAGGTCAGACAATTTCTAGCTATTATATGTTTGCAGCAATCCTTTTTTTAATCAAAAAGGGGGAAACACCCTCAACTAGTACCCGCCCCAAAATATATTAAAGCAGTAAACTTACACTAAACTTACAGGAGCCAAGTTTCCGGAAAGATGAGTTACATTTTCCACATAGTACCACTCCTCCCTTAATAACACACCGCTAGGTGAAAGCCATATGGCCCAAAGAATTGCAATTGGTCTCCAAACTTCCATGGCAGATCTGAACTGATTCGCAACAAGACTGTTCCAAAAATTACTAGGAAGAAGGATCTAGCCAAGTGATATCTGCCTCCTCCCAGACTTTCCAATATTAACGCACGAATAAACGAGGTGGGTGAGGTCCTATGATGGCGAGCCACAAACTGAACAAGCATCATTAGCACCAGGGTGGAAAGATGTCCATCGTACCTTAGTCGAAATCTGCTACCCTCATTGGATCCACAAGAAGATCTTCATTTTCAAGGGTATGCGCAGAGTCTAAATAAACTTGCAATCATATTCTCTATCACTCAATGGGGAGCCACGCGAGGCCGTGAGTGCCACATACGCCCTCTTAATCGAGAAAAAAACATCTTACCAAACCCAGTGGTCCCAGACTGCAGTTGGATCCGAAAAACATGAAACAAAACTTGGCAAGCTAATAAACTCCTGAATGCGCTGCTCTGAAAAGCCAGAAGAGAAGGTCCGTGTCCGCTGATTGTCCAACCATATGTACTTTCATGATCAACCTTAGTTTACGGTAATCATGCATTGTTTCTAAAAGCCGGTCTTCTCGATAACCAATGTACTTCGAGTCCAGAAAGAAATTAATACTCAAAGAACCTGGGGAGAAGAAAGACCAAAGAAACAGCGGAAGGAATTTATTAGATTCAACTTGGCCTTCTTAGATCTCGACCCCTGATTTGACCCAAATTAGATTTGTTTGGATGCAATGAATTCACATGCTTTATCCCACTTAAATTGGAAAAGGTTTAATAATTGTTGTTGTAGATGAACCTGATGATGACTGACAATAGTCGCCAAGCACTTTTAATAATAGGAAGTCTTACATAATTGCCCCCAGAAACATGACATTACAGTGATATTCTCATATTCTTTATATTTATAGATCCCTTTGCATAGTTAACACTCTTACGTAAATGCATCTTTGTTTGTGAATAGTTAAGAAGGTTAATACTTTTGACAAAAACCATGTCCTCTGCATGCCATTTTATAACTCGTGCATATTAAAGCCAAAAGTGCCATAAGTCTTCAAACTTGCCATACATATTGCACTGATAAGTATCAGTGTCAAATACAAATGATGACTTTCTTTGCTTAATTTTTTTAAACATGGAGCATACTCTAACTGCCTCAGCGGACCTTAGGATGTGTGATAACCTTGATGGACCAAAAATCAGCTCATATATCTCTTGAACATTGACATCGAACAAAAAGACGAGTATAGTTTTAAAGAAACCAATGTTTACAGGAGAATTTATATAATGATGTAGATCGAGGGTATTTTTGTGATTAGAAAATTTGCAGGGAAACCCATGTAAAAGTCCCTTAATAAAGTGACGTGTTTAAAGGGACTTGCTTTCATAACAAATTCTCTCTTCTGATCTTTCCATTGATTTGTTTTTCATTTCTCTTTAACTTGGCCTCCGCAGATGTCTAGATTTATGTACATCATAAATCTGCAACCCCTTGTGATGACCTATCTTGTGCCCCTCTCTCTTTGCATTCTCTTCTTAACCTTAAGTACCTTGCTCTCTTTCATTTTCGAAATGCCAAGGACTTGCAAATTTTTTGATATAATTTTGCTGCACGGGTTTTGATTGATTAAAATAAGCACCGTGTAGAAATGATGCAGGGACAAACCATGAAAATGATGTATGGGATTATTGGAAAAGCTCTAAAGGAAGCAGGCCTTTCTGATAGTCATCATCCCCAAGATTACCTGAACTTCTATTGTCTCGGAAAGCGTGAACCTAATCTGGAAATCCCATCAAGCCGGACAGCTGAAAATAATCTGCCTGTATGTTATATCTCACTCAATCTAATTTTAGTGCATTTTTAGTTAGTTCTGGCAAATAATGAATAAATATTTTTAGAGCACGACGAGGATGGATATCAGTAGAGATAGAAATTAGGAGTGCATTCGGATCAGTAGGATTGGTGTCGGGATTGCATATGGATTCTGGGGAGGTCACCTGAATGGCTTAGCCTTGGTTTATTTTGATTAGCAATGTGTTTTCCTTAGATTTGAGATTTCTCTGAAATTGAAATAAGTCTGCATGGTGATGTTTGAATTCAGCTTGATTTTATAGCTTGAACTTAATTTTAGGTTATATGAAAAGTTGAAACTACTCTCGATGAACATGTTCAATCTTTTCTTAAATTTTTTAATAGCAAGTTTGTGATATGTTCAATAGGCAAATTATCTTTTATTCCAAATAGTTTGCATGGCATTAACAAAAAAAGATCGTTTTATTAGTTATAAATAAGAATAATGTTTTAGGTGGTTTGGGCATGTTGAAGAAAGTGGATTAGTGCTCCTATCTAAATGTGTGATAAGCTGTATGAGGGGCCAAGGAAGTTTGACAAAAATGTTCGAGGCAGACTACGGAAATAACATCCAGCTTCCTTGATCTAAAGACCAAGTTTGGCCTAGTATAGATTTTCTTGGAAGGAAAAAAGCAATCTTCCAAATCAATCGTACCACAAGAAATGAAGACTTACATGAAAAATCACTCCCATGCGGAAAGGAAAAATCACAGGAAGGGAGATCCTAGATCTCACAAGCAGCTCTTCACCTTTATAATGAAAGAAAGAGGGGGATTGGTTACATATATAGTCCCATAGAATGGTGGCAAGGGAGCCAGTGGTATAAGGGACAAGGACTGCAAATTCATTTGGACTCTGAGGGCACCGTTGAAGATCAAGGTCTTCTTTTGACTCCATGGGCTGGATCCAAAGTTGCAAAAATCGGTAGTCGGTACTCGGTCGGTTGAGTCACTGACTAAGGATTATTCGGCAATCGGGCGACTAATCGGATTTAGTCGGTCTTTAATCGGTTTTGAATTCTTTAATTATTTTAAATATATAAATCATTTTATACATATATTCTTACATATTTACAAAGATTTGTATATTTCTTATAATATCATAATGAAAGAAAAGAAGTAATTGAATTTGAATAAAATATTAAGTATATTAGAATAAGTTTGCTTTTAAAAAAGTAAAAAATATGGCATCTCCAAGTAAAAATTGATCGACTAGTCGGCCTAGTCGAAATTAAGCAATACTCGGTCGGCCACCCCACCGACTAGACTAGTCAGACCTACTAGTCGGTCCAGTCGGGGGACTTTTACAACAGTGGCTGGATCGATTATTGACTAAGGCAAGGAGGTCCTCCTTCAACCAGGGGGGACACTATATGCTCTATGTGTTCTGTTGAGGAAGATCTGGACCATCAGTTCTATTATTGTGCCCAGGTCCGGGAAGTTTGGAGGAGTTGGCCATTTCGTTGGTGGACCCATCCTCTCAAGCTAGCTTTTGGAACTCTTTGGTGGCCAACTAGTTCAAATCAATGGCAGACCTGCTAAGCCCAATCTCTGTGATGGGCACTCTGGCTCTCTCGTAACGGGTGATTTTTAATCCCCATAGATTTTATGTTGAGAATGTTATCCATCTAACTAGATCTCTCCTCGAGACATGGTTGTTGTATGCAAGGTTTTAAAAAACGCGCCTTGAGGCGCTGAGGCGTACGCCTCGAGGCTTTTTTCAGCAAAAACCGCCTCGAGGCGCATGAGGCGTATGTTAATTTGGCAACTTGCGCCTCGAGGCATTGAGGCGTTGTCGAGGCGTTCGAGGCGGTGAGGCGCTTGTGAGGCGTGCGCCTCATCTGGAACAAATAGAACCTAATTCAAAAGCCTCGAGGCATATCTGAAAATCCTAAATCTCGATGACGGAGGTTTGAAACTCGAGAATATGTTCCCTGTCTATGAAATAAGAGTAGATAATAGCTTAAAGTCTCAAAATCTGCTAATTTTTGTTTGTATTGTAGCCAACTAAGTTGATATAATGCAATTGTCATCACCAAACTGTGAATAAAACATGATTAACTTACTACAGGGAGCAAAATTAGCACATAAATGGAATTGAAGAGCAAAATCAGCTTGTGGTCAAAACTTTAAATTTTATACATGTTTATATAAGCCTTACTAGAGGATTTTTACTTTACTTTATTTATTTGCTTTGTTTATAAATATTTTTTTGCTTTACAAGTCTTTGCTATGCCACTTTCCTATTTCAGAAATGGCTCCAAAAATGGAAAAAGGACATGATGATGGGCGTGATAGGTCGGATATTGCATGGAAATATTGTAACTTTCATGCTAGGGACTTTAAAGCATTCTTATTTCTAGCATTTTTCTACATAGTTCTAGATTTGTATAGTTTTTAACCTAAAAACTGAGGCTTACGCCTCGAACGCCTCGAGGCTTACGCCTCGCCTCGTTTACGGGAAACCGCCTCGATCCGCCTCACGTTTTTTAAAACCATGGTTGTATGTTTCCTTGTAACCCATATCTCTTAATAAAAGCTTGGGGTGGACACGTCTGGAGTGTTTTCCCCCTTTTTTGAATCAATATATATAATCCCATAGAGTCAAATGGATCCTCACCCATGACTCATAAACTCACCAAAGTTTGAAATATAGACATCGATAAGTATCAGTAAGTCTGGCAAGGGATACATCTACAATATATCGACGATATCGGTAGAAATCTAAAAAATGACTCAAAAATGATTTTCTAGTGAATAAGATCAACTTAGTCCTTAAAACCATAAATAACATTCAAAACCACTCTTATAGGCAAGGACTTCTATTTAACACATTAATATACATAAAATCACATATATCGTAATATTGTATACGTATTACTCTGCAGTATATTGACTATTAAGATATATCAGAAAGTGTTGAGATTATTTTATCTCGTGGTCTGTATTTATATTTGTTTAGTTCTCCAGTCTATCTTATGTAACTTTCCCATAGAGCTTTTCTCCTATATAAGAAAGCTCTAGGGCTATGAGGAATACAACTTTTCATACTTTCATCTTTCACATGGTATCAGAGCGACGGTCCTAGACCGGAGCCTGTGCCCTAAAGACCTACCCCTACCAAAACCCTAGTCTGCGCCCCACGCGCCGCCTCCATCTATGCGAGGTCTCCGCCCCCACCGCCCCACATCGTTCGCGCAGCCACGCGGCCTCACGCGTTGTTTGTGTGGTAGCAGGCCGTGTTGCATGTGCTCCCTCGGTAAGTCGCGGCCTGCCCCTCGCAGCGCCGCATGTTCTCTTGCGTCGCATCAGACGCGGCCTGCTCGGGTATCTCGCCGCCCGTAAGGGTTGTGACCCATGTCTCCTGCGTCGTTGCCATCCATAAGGCTCCTAATCCGTGTCTTTCGGGGTACTTGGGGTGTAACATCACAATCTAAAACACCCTAGTTACCTAAAGGAGTCTTCAAAAGAATGGAAGAGGTTGTTGTATAAGTCTACACCCACAACCATCTTCTTGTATGTCAGTGTAGGCGCAGATCTATCTTGTTTCTGACCAAGTCTTGGAACTAGTTGTCATCATGTCTGACAACAAAGCCGACGTTCTATCCCTAGGTGCCTTCAAAGGTCCAGCACCCATTGTCAAAATAGATGGAACAAACTATGAACTGTGGGCTATGCAGTTCATGAGTTTAATGCAATGCAACAGAAAGAAACACATCCTCACGATGGAGGAGTCGAGTGACAAGACTGAGACAAATGCCTCATGGGAGGTAGATGATGCATATGCACGAGTGTGACTATCCGGGACTGTGTCCACAGAGATAGCTAATGATATTTTGAGTGAGCCTACTGCAAAGGCCATGTGGGATATTCTCGCTGCTACATACTCTCCGACGAAGAATGAGTCGAAGATATTGCAGCTTCAACACGATATCTTCACATCGAAGCAGAATAGTCGCCCCCTTCATACCCTCTATACGTCTTTGAGGGGTATGTTTGAGAAGCTCCATGGGTACATTCCCTTGACTGCTACGCTAGAGCAGCTCAAGGCATACAGAGACTCTATGATGATGGCGTTTTTCTAGCAGCTCTTGATCCTTATTACGACACTGCTCGAGCCCATATTCTTACCGATGCTACCATACCTCCAATGGAGGAGGCTTATCGTAGATTGAGTAGACTATCTATATCCTCTAGTATTACGTTACAGACATCTTCCACTATGGATGCTTCTCGAGGAAGGGGAAGCCATACACCGTATCGTGGTAGGGGGAGCCCCAGTCGTGGTAGAGGAGGGGGTGGTCGATCCCGTCAGCCGTGTGCCTACTGCCACAGATCAGGCCGCTCTGAGGAAAACTGCTATTCCAAGCATGGATTTCTTGTTTCTGCTCGGGCTGCAGAGCAGACACAATAGGCCGGAAGTCCATCACATGCTTCTGATCAACGATTTGATGAACTTGTGGCACGTCTCAAGGAAATTATACCTACTCCTGGGTCAACCGGCTCTTCTTCAGGATCATCAGAGATAGCTGCCTCAACATCAGCCTCTACATCAGGTATAGCATATACCTTTACTAGTTGTTAAAGGGCAGACTTGTCAGAATGGATTATGGATTCTAGAGCATCTCATCATCTCTGTGGTGACAGAGGCCAGTTTAGTTATTTCCATCCGACTCAGCCTGGACGATCTGTTTTGATAGCAGACGGAACACACTCTCCCATTACTAGTCAGGGGGAGGTGCAGTTGACTCCCGCAATGAGACTTAAGAATGTTCTTTATGCTCCTGAATTTTTAATGAATTTACTCTCAATTAGTCAAATCACCAAGGATTTACATTGTCGTGCCATATTTGATCCATCTGCTCCTGTGTTTCAGGATATACTCATGGGCAGGGTGATTGGAACTGGCCATGAGCAAGGGGGTCTATACAGGCTGGTGCACTCTCCTTATGTTGGTGCATCTTCTCTTCGCATTGGATCTATTTCTCTGTATATATGGCATCTTCGATTTGGTCATCTTCTTCTGCAAAAGTTGTGTCACGTTCTTCCACAGATTTCTCCTCGCTCTAATTTTCAGTACGAGGCCTTCCAGCTTGGGAAGCATCATCGGTCCACCTTCTAGAGTCGTCAGGGTTAGAGTAGTCATGATCTGTTTGAGTTGATTCATTTTGATATTTGAGGTTCCAGTCGTGTCCCAGATCATCAGGGACATCGTTTTTATCTTGTTGCAGTTGATGAGTTTTCAAGGTTGTCCTGGGTCTTTCTTCTTAAGAACAAGTCCGATGCTGGTCATGTTATTCAGTCTTTTATAAATGAAATAAGGAACATTTTTTCTGCAAAAGTCAAGCTTATACATTCAGATAATGCACTAGAACTTTGCAGTACTCAGCTTTCCCAGTTCCTTAGATCTCATGGTATTGTGCATTAGACATCTTCTGCGTATACTTCTCAACAGAACGGGGTAGCAGAACGAAAACACCGCCATCTTTTGGATGTTACCAAAACTCTTTGATTTAGAGTTGTGCCCCTCATTCGTATTGGGGGGATGCGGTTCTAATTACATGTTATCTGGTTAACCGTATGCCTTCTTCGGTTCTGGGAGAAAAGATCATGTTCTTGATTGTGTTTCTCGAGACGGACCTTTTCTCTCTTATGCCTCATGTTTTTGGTTTAGTAGCTTTTGTTCATTAGATGTCTCCTGGTCTTGACAAGCTCTCTCCCAGAGCTGTCAAATGTGTGTTTGTCGGGTATTCTAAGACACAAAAGGGATATCATTGATTCGACCCTATTCGACCAAGATACTATGTCAGTGCTGATGTCACCTTCTTTGAGTTCATTATGTATTTTTCTCCCGCAGGTGACAAGCGTATTCCCTCAGAAGGTGGAGAAGAGATTTATATGCCTCTACCTCCGGTCTCTATTACACAGTCTTCACCACAGTCTACTACGCAGCCACCTCCACCACCACCTCCACCACCACCTCCACAACTACCTATTTTCTATCCGCATGTTTACCAACGACGGCCCCGTGCTCATGGGCCTCCTCCATCATCCAGCGCGCCCAAGGTATGCTCTGAGCATTTGAGTTCTTCTAATGGCACTGGTGATTTGCATACTAAGATACAAGAGGTCTTGACTGATATACCGTATGCGCATAATGAGGACCTGGACGTACTTATTGCTCTACGGAGGCAGAAGCGAACATGCACTATGCATCCTTGGACTGCCTCCACCACCACCTCCACCGCCACCTCTACCACCACCTCCACAACCACCTATTTTCTATCCACAGGTTTACCAACGACGGCCTCGTGCTCATGTGCCTCCTCCATCATCCAGCACGCCCAAGGTATGCTTTGAGCATTTGAGTTCTTCTAATGGCACTCGTGATTTGCATACTAAGATACAAGAGGTCTTGACTGATACACCATCTGCGCATAATGAGGACGTGGATGTACTTATTGCTCTACGACGGCAGAAGCGAACATGCACTATGCATCCGCTTGCTTCCCATGTTTCCTTGGATCGATTCTCAGAGGATTTTCAGAGGTTTGTCGTGGGACTGTCTACTGTGACAATTCCCAGTACCTATCAGCATGCATTGCAGACTAGCCAGTGGCATCTAGCCATGGAGGAGGAGATGGCAGCTCTACAGTCTCGCGGTACGTGGAGTGTTGTACAGGCTCCACCAGGTGCATCTATTGTTGGCAGCAAGTGGGTGTTTACTGTGAAACACCGGGATGATGGCACTGTGGATAGATATAAGGCCAGGTTGGTTGCTTGGGGGTTCACCCAAACCTATGGGGTGGACTACCAAGGCACTTTTTCTCCTGTCACACGTCACTCTTCACTGAGGATTCTTCTTGTTGTCGCTGTGGTGCATGACTGACCTCTCTTCCAATTAGACGTGAAGAATGCGTTCTTGTATGGTGATCTGCAGGAGGAGGTTTACATGCAGCAACCACCAGGGTTTGCTGCTGAGAGGGAGTTCAGTATGGTGTGCCATCTTCACAAGGCCATATATGGACTTAAGCAGAGTCCGAGGGATTGGTTTCAGAAGCTCTCAGAGGTGATTGAAAAGAAGGGATTCGTCAGATCCACTGCAGATCATTCTCTTTTTGTTAAGAGAACGCAGAGAGGTACAGTTGTTCTAGTTTATGTTGATGATATCATTGTTAGGGGCAATGATGGACATGGCATTCAGGCAGCTAAGGATTTCCTTGGACAACAGTTTGTGACCAATGATCTTGGTACACTACGCTACTTCTTTGGCTTAGAGTTTGCACGAAACCAGAAGGGTATGGTTATGATGCAAAGGAAGTATATCATTGAACTTCTATCTGAGACAGGCTTGACAGGATGCAGACATGCCACTACACCAATGGATCCTAATGCTCGGCTTTATGATGATGACTCTGAAAAGGTGGATAAAAGAAGATACAGAGAGCCGGTAGGGAAGTTGTTATATGTCACCATTACCAGGCCTGATATATCGTTTGATGTGAGCAGAGTCAGTCAGTTTATGGAGCATCCTAGACAGGTTCATATAGATGCAGTTTGCATGATTTTGAAATATTTGAAATCTTCTCCATGTGCAAGTTTTCTCTTCAGAAGAGACACATCTCTTATAGTGTCTGGATGTGCAAATGTGGATTATGCTGGGTGTCCTAAGGACGGAAGTCCATCTCAGGTTTCACTGTGTTTGTTGGTAGCTCACTGGTTTCTTGGAAGAGTAAGAAACAAACGGTTGTTGCCCGATCCAGCGCAGAATCCGAATACAGGGCTATGGCCCAAGGGAGTACATAGATGATGTGTGTCAAGTCTGTCCTGACTGGCCTAACCATTGAGGTGCCTCTTCCTATGCACCTCAAATGTGATAATCATGCAGTATTCTTCATAGCTAACAATCCAGTCTTTCATGAGAGAACAAAACACATTGAAGTAGATTGTCACTACACTCGTGACTTGATCCAAAAGGGGTTGATTTCCACCTCTCATGTTTCTTCAGGTGATCATATTGCAGACATGTTTACCAAAGCTCTTGCAAGAGGTCCTTTTCACCATTGTTGTTCCAAGCTGAGCATGATAGATATATATGCTCCAGCTTGAGGGGGAGTGTTGAGTTTCGTGGTCTTTATTTATATTTGTTTAGTTCTCCAGTCTATCTTATGTAATTTTCTCATAGAGCTTTTCTCCTATATAAGAGAGCTATAGGGCTATGAGGAATACAACTTTTCATATTTTCACCTTTCACAGAAAGCAAATAATGAAATTCGCTCAATAACAATGTATAGACTATATCTTTCGTAATAATAAATAATTGCATGTTCTAAAAACAAGGAGATGTGCATTTAAATTAAAGACGATCAAAATCAATAGTTACGTGGTGGATCCATATAACCTCGCTTCACTTTTCATCACTCGTGTCGCATTACCGACTCTTATGTACTCACAGTAGTTCTCTATTGTTATATAGAAGTGCATAGCATTGCATCATGTATGAAGATAAGCAGCAATAATACTTGAGCTAGAGCTGGTATCATGGTGGCACGACGGAACATGAAGGAGCTTGGAACCTCGTGATGATGATGATGGAGTAAGAGACGATCTCCATGATGGGGATATTTGTTTCGGAGGAAATTAGCATATAAATTTGTATATTATAATGTTTAAAAGAAATCAAGAACAATCTAGATTAAGTATGAACAAATTCATTTATAAAGTTAAAAAATATCTTAAGACTAAAAACATGATTTTTTGTTAGAAAAATTATACAATGAATCTGTTAAAGGAAACTGCAAAGTTGGGATGTAAACATGTTTTTACACCTATTTAAAGAATTCATAAGCTGGGCATAAAGGATGAAAAGCAAATTATTAAGGGACTCAAAGAACCAATATCAGATGTTTGTAAGGAAGTTGATCCATCTCACTCTGATCAAATCAAGTAACTTACGCTATTGGTGGGTGATCTTGTTCATGCACACGCCTAGTGATATGAAGGCCATGAAACATATCATATGCTACTTAAAGAATCCCAGAAAATGACTTATTTGCACTAAGGATGCAAAGCTCGAGATTGAGAAATATATTAATGTAGATCGAGCATGGTGCATTAATACTAGGAGATCCACCACTGGCTATTGCATACAATACATCTAGGCAACGACCTTCTAATTTGGAGGACCATTAAAAATTTGTGTATGAGGTCTAGCATTGAAGTTGAGTATAGAGCTATTGCAGGGAAGTTGCAAAGATGTGGTTCAAGATCATTCCAACATACATAAATCTTGAGTTACTTGTAAAATTATTCTGTGACAGCAAGGTTGTAATAAATCTATCTAACATTCATGTCTTGCATGATAGATAAAATATGTTGAGATCAGCCTTCACTTCGTTGAAGAGAGGTTTGACTTAAAGGAGCTTATGTTGATAAAAACTAAAGAACAAGTTGCTAATGTTTTCACCAAAGGGCTTCTCATAATCAATTTTGAGAAGAATATGAACAAGGTAGGCATGTACGATATCTATCCCAACTTAAGGGGGTGCATTACATTTTTTGGAGGACATAAAAATTTGTGGGGTTTGAACCCTAAACCTTTAGGTGGAAGTTACGTTAATCAATCACTAAATCATAGAAGTGATTTGCAAAAGATTTAAAATATCATAAAGTATCGACATAAATCGGATATCCATATTGTGGAGAAGAGAGACAGAATGAGATATCTATTCCATAGGGCTAGGGTCTCTTGTATAGAGAGAAAACCCTAGAGAGTACAAGAGGAAAAATACATAAATACCCTTGAGGGGTTACGGAACCCGAAGGGTTAAAGGTTACGGAACCCGAAGGGTTAAGGGTTACGGAACAAGAAAGGTTATAAATATAATTGTAATATAATAATTCTAACATTCCCCCTTAAGTTGGAGCATATATGTCAATCATGCCCAACTTAGATACTAAGTACATTAGGCGCTTCCTTGGAAGAGCCTTTGTGAGGATGTATGCAAGTTGAAGTTCAGTGGAGATGTGTGGAGTGTTGATTCATCCTTCTCGTACTGCATCACGAATAAAATGGCAATCAACTTCAATGCATTTTGTCAGCTCATGGAAAACTGGATTGGTGGCGATGTACGTGGCAGACTTGTTGTCGCAGTATAAGGGTACAGAAGTGGCGACTGACATGCCAAGTTCTGTTAGGAAAGAAACAAGCCATGTGATCTCACATGTGGCCTGAGCCATTGCCTTGTATTCTGCTTCCACACTGGATCTGGATACCATTGTCTACTTTTTGCTTCGCCAAGTGACAAGGTTATCCCCAACAAACATGGTGTATCCTGTAGTTGATCGGCGGTCCTCAGGACAGCTAGCATAGTCAGAATCTGTATAGGCGGAGATATTAGTGTGTCCATTCACCCCATACAAAAGTCCACGTCCGGGAGATTCCTTCAAATATCGAAGGATCAAAAGAACATCTTGCCAGTGACTGTAAAGAGGCTTCTCCATATATTGACTGGCTCTGCTCACAGCATATGATATATCTGGCCTCGTAACAGTGAGATAGAGTAATTTTCCCACTAAACTTTTGTATCGTGTTGCATCCTCAAATGTTGGATCAGTAGATGCTGAATATTTTCTCACTTCTGCAGGGATGCCAGATGGCTTGCATCCAAGAAGTCCTGCCTCAGTCAGAATATCGAGGCAATACTTTCTCTATGAAAGATGGAGCCCCTCTGTAGTGCGTATTACTTCGATGCTAAGAAAATAACGAAGTTGGTCGAGATCTTTCGTGACAAAGACCTTCTAGAGGAAGGCCTTGGTCTCCTGAATACTATCTACGATTCTACATCATCTCCTGTGATAACCATATCATCAACATAGACAGCAAGGATGATCGTGCTAGTAGATCGTCGTCTAACAAAGACAGAGTAGTCAGATGTTGTCCTCTGAAAACCAAGTGTGTTGATCTCCGTAGTGAGCATGTCAAACCATGCCCTTGGGCTCTGCTTCAGGCCATAAATGGCCTTGCGTAGTCGACATACATGCTCCAACTCGACTACATACGCCGACGGTTGCATCATGTAGACCTCCTCAAGATCACCATAAAGAAAGGCGTTCTTCACATCAAGTTGATAAATGGGCCAAGCCTTGATAGCAGCAACAGAGAGAATGGTACGTATCGACCCCATTCTGGCAACAGGCGAGAAGGTCTCAAAATAATCAACTCCAAAGGTTTGTGTGAAACCTTTAGCAACAAGTCTGGCTTTCAACCTGTCAATAGAACCATCAGGCGACTGTTTGGTCGTGAAGACCCATCGACAAGCCACAGGGCGAACTCCCAGGAGGCACGGCACAAGATCCCACGTACCCCGAGAGGTAAGTGCATCCATCTCCTCATCCATGGCATGTCGTCAACCTTGATCTTGCATTGCACTGAAATGATCTCTTGGAACGATAATAGCATTAAGAGCATCTGCAAATCTCTTGTTACAGTTAGATAAACCATTTGTAGAAGTAAAATGTGACATGGGGTGATACGTACATTTTCTTTTTTGCTTGCGTAGAGCTATAGGAAGCTCCCCAAGTACATCCGGGACAGCAGTGGTGGGAGCACTCGAAGTGGTTATATCATCCTGCATAAAAGGGACAGGCAAAGGTACAGATACTGGTGTAGAAGGTATAGAGGTAAGCTGGCGAGTACACATGATTGGTGGAGGAGGGAGGTCTAGAGGAATGTCACACACAGTCTGTGTGAAATATCTTGTTTGCTCAAAGAAGGTGACATCAGCAGATACATAGTATCGACGTCCAACAGAATCATAGCAGCGATAGCCTTTTTGGGTATGAGAGTACCCAAGAAAGACGCATTTGATGGCACAAGAGGATAATTTGTCAGTTGCATGGAAGTTATGAACAAAGGCAATACAACCAAAAATTCGCAGAGGTATAGGAAAAGGAGACTCGGTAGGATAAAGTAAGGAAAATGGAGTTGTCCCTTTGAGAACTGATGAAGGAACACGGTTGATGAGATACACTGAAATAAGGATAACATCTCCCCAGTATTGTTTAGGAACACTCATTTGACTAAGAAGAGATCTGGCAATATTTAGCAAGTGTCGGAATTTCCTCTCAGCTATACCATTCTGTTGTGAGGTATATGGACATGATGTTTGGTGAACAGTTCCCTGGGATGCAAAGAAAGAGGTCAAGTCATGATGGGTTAACTCAAGAGCATTGTCGGTACGAATGATCTTAACAATGCTAGAAAAGTAAGTTTTAACATATTGAAAGAAATTTCTGACAATTTGATTAATCTCCGAATGCTCCTTTATTAGATAGACCCAAGAAGATCGACTATAATCATCAACGAAAACTATAAAGTAGCGATGACCACTTAATGTGCGGATCGGACAAGGTCCCCAAACATCACAGTGAACAAGATGAAAAGCAGCAGTACTACGAGACTCGGTACGAACATGAAACAAAGATCGATGGTGTTTCCCGAACTCACATGCCTCGCACTGAAAGGGCTTCAGAGCAGAGAGTTCAGGAAACATCATGGAGACGGCCTTGGCAGAGGGATGTCCAAGGTGCATATGTCATAGGAGCGGATCTTCGGAGATAGATGCAACACCAACAAAATTGGAGTCCAAGGTTATGTCAAGGTAATGTAGGTTGTTCTTCTCATGACCCCCACCAAAAATCTGCCTCGTCCGAATTTCCTGAAAATAACAAGACTCATCAAATATCACACGACAATGAAGCTCAACACAAAGCTTGTGAACTGACAACAAGCTAAGAGGAAAATCAGGAGCACAGTGAACCCCCGAAAGTCGGAGCTTGGAAGAGAATTCCATAGTTCCGATAGTAGTAATCTGTGATTCAGTCCCATTAGCGACTCGAACTGACTTCACAGAGGTAGATGGTATGGAAGAGGTGAGCAGACTACATTCTCCAGTGATATGAGTAGAGGCGTCGGAATCAATAATCCAAGCTGGAGTAGGAGTGATAGCAGAGTTGGCCAGTGTACCTGAAGGAGTGGCCAGAGCAGCAATTGTAGTGTTACTAGTTGTGGTAGGCACTGGAGTCTGAAGGATCTGCATTAGGCGGGAGTAATCTGCATCATTAAGATGAACAGTCTTGCCACTGGAGGTAGGCGATGCTTCTTCCACATCATAGGCATCCTCATAAGCATTATTGGCGTGATAAGAAGGTACGTCAAACTCCTGCCAACATCGTTCAGTCGGGTGGTTCCACCTACCACAGTGAGTGCATGGGGCAGTAGAGTCTCGCCCACGACCACGACCAAAGTCACAACCTCGTCGACATTCCGTCCATGGCCACGACTTGGATCGCGAACGCGTCCTCCTCGCAAGCCGTATCTGCCTCCTCGCCCAGATGAGGCGATGTGTGCAAAGTTCTCTGTTGAAGGTAAGGCAGGAGGCCGGGCAGCGGATGTCTCGAGCTCCTTAAGTCGGCCAAAGATGGCCTTCATTGTTGGCAGTGTGTCTGATATAAGAAATTGCTCCTTCGTTGCATGGTACCTAGAATGCAGACCATCAAGGAAGCGGTATACCTGCCAGTCAGAACACTTTTGTATCTGTTTGGTGCAACATGAGGGCTGGAATATTGCAAGCTCCTCATACAGACTGGATAGATGCATATAGTACTCGATGAGGGTGGAATCACCCTGAGATGCCGACCAAATTCACCTGTAAATATCTGCAAGGCATGACTTCGTCTTCTGGGAGTATGTTTGCTCGAGATCCTCCACATTTCCTTAGCCGTATTTTTGTAAAGAAGATTTGAGGCAATATGAACCTCAACGTTGTTGGTCATCCAGTTGATAACCAAATAGTTGTCAGTCTGCCAGTTGTCGTACTCTTTATCCTTTTCATCTAAAGGATCTTTAGTCAAAATGTAGAGTTTCCTCTGACCACCAATGAACACCATAAAAGATCGAGACCAAAGCACGTAATTTTCTGTGCCCTTGAGTTTGATAGTAGTGCCTTGTGCCATAATATTCGTGGCCAAGGGCTTTGTCTCGATAGCAGAAGGCGCCATGGTGGTCTTAAAATAGAAAGACGATCCTGTGATCAACTAAGGATGCATATAAGAGCTAAAAAATGCCCTAAAACTCACGTTTGCCCTTGAAGAAGGGCTGAAAACCCCCTATGGACAGCAGATCTGGATTCTTGGAAGCGATCCGTGATGAATTTTGGATCTCCAAAGAGTCCTACGGTACCCGTGGAGGGTAGCTGTGAGGCTGACGACCTTTGTAGGAGGTCCTGAAAGTGCAGGGTAGCGCTAGCGGGAGGGCTGCTGCACTGGAGGCGATTGGAGGGCCTTGTGCGAGCCCTAATTCAGGGAAGAGGGTCCGCGCAGACTTTTGCGAGGCTTGAAGGTGGCGGTGGGGTTTTTAGGTCAGAACCCCAGTCTAGGACCGTTGCTCTGATACCATGTGGAGAAGAGAGACAAAATAGGATATCTATTCCATAGGGCTAGGGTCTCTTATATAGAGAGAAAACCCTAGAGAGTACAAGAGGAAAAATACATAAATACCCCTGAGGGGTTACGGAACCCGAAGAGCTAAAGGTTACGGAACCTGAAAGGTTAAAAGTTATGGAACCCGAAGGGTTAAGGGTTACGGAACCCGAAAGGTTACAAATATAATTTTAATATAATAATTCTAACATATACTACCATGTATATCGATGCTCCTCGCCGGACAAAATCGCCGCCCTTGATTAGTGACCAACGTTAACATCGTCCTTCCTACAAATCCGGAGATGATGAACCCCCTTCAAGGCGCAAGCCGCCTTTAGGTGACCTGGAGTCCTGTAACAAAAGTAAATCATGACTCCAATGCACATCTTTGTGAAGTACCCCTTTTCCCCCATTTTAAAAGCATTAAGATGTATGCTTTGCCAAAGCCAAATAGCAACAAGACATTACCTTAACCTGCATCGGGATGGAACGCCCTCTCCTCCAACAAAAACTCTCTCAACTCCTTCCCCCTCACAGGGACAAGCTTCTTCCTCGTACCCTCGTACTCTTTATCTCAAGCCCTCTTTTTACCGTTTTTTTCTCTTTCGGCCATCACCATCTCCCTTAACAGAGGCAACATCACCTCTCAATTCTCATACGATTGCTCTACCTCCTCCCTCATACGATTGCTCTACCTCCTCCGGCTCCCTTCTTACTTATGGCAGCTCCTTCCCTCTTACAAGCACATTCTTCTTCCCCATGTACCCCTACTCTATCTGCAACCCACACACGCTTTCTCCATCTCCCTTAGTTTCTTTTTTATTTCCAACTCTTATGAACAACATTGCCTTCCTTCTCATGACTCCTTACGGCAATCATAAAGATCATGGACCATCTAGCATAGTTGATTTCATCCAACTTTACTATATGGCCAAAGAACGGGTGCCGACTACTTGCTTCCCTACTGGGCATCATCTTCTTTGAATCTTCTTTGGTTGTCACCCTCCTTAAGTCGATCCTATTTATGGAATTTGTTATATGAAAAACCAATGCAAATCGTTCATATAAGGGTCCATGATATATACAAGTACAACAACAACAAAGCCTTGTCTCACACTAAGTAGGGTCGGTTATACGGATTCTTTGCCTCCATTCGGATCTATTTTGGTTCATTCTCAGGTTTTGATCGAAATAACTAAGATCCCTTCAAATAGTCTCCTTCCAACGCTTCTTAGGCCTTCCTCGCCCTCTCTTAATAGGCTCAACATTCCAAATCCCACATCTTCTAACTAGTGCATCACCCGATCTCCTTTGCAAATGATCAAACCACCTTAAGCAATCCTCTCTCATCTTATTATCTGTTGGAGCTACTCCAACTTTCCTTCTGATCACATCGTTCTGAATCTGATCTTTGTGTGTATGATCATGCATCCATCATAGCATTTTTATTTCTGCTATTGTCATTCTCTGCACATGTCTACGGTTCGCATGCCAACATTCAGACCCATAAAGTATAGCAGGTATTAGGGCTGCTTTGTAGTACTTTCCTTTGATTTTCAAAGGAATTCTCTATCAAAAAGAAAATTAGAGGCTCATCTCCACTTTAACCAACCTGCATTATTCTATGGTCCCTAATATATATGCCATAAAAAAATCACATGGCACGGGACCCTAGTGGAAACCTACAATCCAAGGTGGAGAACCCTGTTAGAGACCCAATCGATGGAGAGCGCAGGTTCATGCTTGTCGACCGCTAACTACAACAAATTTAAGGGACACGTACGAGCTGATGCAAGTAGGGTGAGAGCCCACGTAAGCGGCAATGCAAGGGGGAGAGGTAGTTGCATACTTGGCTCGAGACCTAAACAAGGGTAAGGTTGTAAGAAGAAGGCACAATGGAGAGAAATGTGTAGTGAGTCCAGTGACGTGAGAAAGCAATGATGGAGGAGGCGGTGTCGATGGTCGACGATGATGCCGATGGTCAATGGCGATGCCAAGTGGGTGATCGTGCTCTGATACCACGTTGAAAGAAAGCAAGAAAGCCATCTTCGTATATATTCCTTAAGATCTAAGCCATTTATAGAGTAGAGGATAGGGAAGAATATGAAAGAATAAGAAAGGGAAAATGGCAATTGTTTTTTCTATTCATATTTCATTTTTTTCTCCTAGCTCATGCACTTTCTCTTAGGTAGAACTCTTTCATCTTCTCGATGGCCTCAGGGATAGTGCACTCATTTCCCGTTGATAGGAGGACTAGATGGAGAAAATAGGCTTTGAACCTGAGACTTGAGGCGGATTCTCTAACAATATATATTGAGGAATTTTTTTTGGGAGCCTAGTGAAGGGAAGAAGGGCTCCTTTGATGGCATGGAATGTGCACATGCTAGTGAAGGAGTACAAACTCTGGTTTTCTTTGTTTGATCTTCTTGTCACGTTAAAATGGAACTATGATGGGGGTAGAGCACCATTGAGATCTTGTTCTGGAGGAAGTGTCATGAAGGTGGTCCCCAAGGTGACCCATTGTTACAGAGACAGCTGAGGAGTGATGGGGGCTTACGTTCCTAGCTTGAAGAGTATTCTCGTCAAGGTGTCCTAAGTGAGATATTACTGACTAACAAATCCAATGATAAATGATTACATGTTGGTGCTGATTACTTGCATACCATGGGTTAAACCCCCTTTGAAGATCAACATCTTATATGGTACCGAGGAAGAAGAGGATCGTGAGCAAAATGTATAGAAGTGGGTTGTTTTAGGTGGTTGATGATGATATGGCCCGCCCCCTTGCAGATCTGGTCAGCACGATGTTAGCATCTAATCTATCAAGCATCTAATCTATCATTATCCCTGAACATGTTTAGCATCATACTAATTCATTGTTGCATGCCTTGCTGTGAAAGGCATTCTCTAAGCGGGGCCAGTGCAACAAAAAAATTGGCCCAACTGACAGGAAAGACGAAAGATTTCAGCCTTCATAGCCATTCAGGCTTTATGATGACAGAGAAGATGTCACTGCCATTTCATGGAGAATATGTTGTGCTTGTCTTTTACTCTTTGGGGATACTCTGGTTATAAAGAAAGGACTCCGTTATAAAGTTCTCATTTGCAATAATATTATTGGTGACTAATGCCCTCTCCAGCTCAACATTATGCTTCTAAGTTTAAAAAAATTGAGATGGATGTACAGCAACAGAAGGAAAGATCGGATGACTTAATTCTTAAAAAAACTTTGTGGAGTACTTATTGCAAAACAACTATCTCAATAATAGAGATCAATACAAAGAACTCAAAAGTCCATGGTTACATAAACATGTCCTACACCACGGGAAAAGATACCTCAAAGGTCACATATTAGTATTCTTATGGTAACTTGAAGTCCATGGCCATAGTACTCGTTTTATGATGTGGGACTAAAGCCTTACCAAGTACGAATTATTTTTTCTCTTTAAACCAAACATACCTATATCCTTAAATAGATAACTCAAAAAAATATTATCTAAAGATAATTCAAGGAGATTTAAAAGAGCAAACTACACAAAAGTCCACAAACTCTACATCTCCAATTCAATGGTCCCTCATCGTCAACCTCTCCTCCCTCCTCTGCCGTCCAGTCCCCTTCAGTGACCTCCCTACCATCCACTCCCTCCTTGTCTCCGAGTACCTATAACTGGAGCCCTTTCGTGACAAAGAATCCGCCTTTCACAAACAAAAAACATCCCAACGTGATGTTTTAAACTCAACCTTGAGCAGATTAAGCTCTCCAGGTGAAGCCACTGTTTCTGAGATTCTCAAACACTGGGCAAACCTATCATCCAGTCAACTAGGGCATGAAATTTATGTCCAGGAGGTCACATGTTTAATTTCCACCCGATCAGACAAAAATAATAACCACATCCTAAAAAAAATTCCCTAAGAACGCACATATAATCGCATCCCCTCCAGAAAAAGCCCCTTCCCACCCCCATCAAAGACATCAAAAGTGTCATTCACTCCAACCAGATACCCTCACATGCATACCAGAAACCAAAAATTCCAAACACCAACCTAAATGCCACGTATCTCAAACCCGCGAGTTGGGCAACAAAATCTCGACTTCCCACCGGCCCAATTTTCCAAAATCATAGCACCAACAAAAACCCGGCAAAGAAGGGCGTTAAAAACGTCAAACGGCACAGAGCTCACTCGACGAGGTCCGAGAGCTTCTGGAGCTCGCGGCGGAGAGGGTGGAATGTGACGTCATCGCAGGAGCTCGCCGGCGGCGACGGAGAGGGGAAGTAGCGCTGAGGTGGGAAAGGGAGGAGGGTATAGAGGTTGGACACTGGAGAGGAAGGAAAAATATTCAAAGAAGGTAAAAAAGGCTCATTTAATAAAAAAAAGATTAAAGATTACATTGGTAGTGAACTTTATCACATTCCAGGACTACGATGAATTTAGGTGTAAATTTTAAAAGGTTTTTATTAAATTATTCTTTGAAAAGTTAGAGATTGTAGAGGCAATGAATCTTAATGGTGTATAGATGGTTGACAAAATCTTTAGAGAAAATTATTTTAGAAAGCATTATTAAGTACAATCTTGCTAGATTTAAATCCATATCATAAGTCCATGATCAAATGATATAGCATGATATATTGCAACTAATCTTATGTATAAGTAAAAAGATTTTTTTTAGCAGTTCAATGAGTGAAGATTTTTGGGCCCAAAATAATATATGTATGGAGAAGTAATGACTATTTCGAATCAAATATAGTTAAAACATATAATATTTGCATGTTTTCTATTGAGTGATTAACAATTACCTTCACAATCATATACTTTGGTGTTATGTCAAATAAATATTGGTTATTTAAATTTAAATATCAAGAATGCTAATTTGAAATGTTTGATGATAGAACAATAGTGATATGGGTTCTAAATTTATTCTATTAATAAACTGTTAATTGTTTTGTTGAATCTAAAAGAAAATCAATAGTCTAGACAACAAGCTTTTAATGTTTTAAAGAATGAGCCTTTTTTATTAGCATTTGTGCTTCGAGAAAAAAAATTAAAGATAGGTTGAAACAAAACCTTATTTTTTATCATGGCAATGAATAATATGTCCATGTACAATTATTATGATAGGCTTCTCATTAATATTCCTATGGACATAAATCTATAGAGATTTATGGCACATCTCTTTCTCTTATTTGAAAAAAATGTTTTTTGTATTTGAGAAATTACAAATTTTGATAAATCATATAAAATGATGTTCTATATTGTAATTTACTAAAGAGTAGCATTTATGTAACACATTTCAAGATCATCTGATCAATAAAAATATTGTATGGTTACTCACAAAGTCATATAAAATGAGCAAGTATTATCAATAATAGCCATTATGTTTACTTTATCTTTGGGGGGGTGAATCACAAATTGATGGCTTATTCTTGTCAAATAACTCATTTATGAGTTGATCATTTACCAATAACGACAGATCTAATTTTCTTCTCATCATTAAACAATATTATGTTAAACCTTCTTGCAGGATCCCGTCCAAAAGTTTCGTCGATTTATGATTTATGTGCATGCCAAAGGAATGGTTGTGGATGATGAATATGTAATCATCGGGTCGGCTAATATTAACCAAAGGTCTTTGGATGGTTCAAGAGACACTGAAATCGCGATGGGTGCATATCAACCACATCACACTTGGGAACGAAAAGGGAAGCGTCCACGAGGCCAGGTAAAGAATTGCACCTTGAATTTATCTAATGGTTTTTTAGATTTTCCAATTAATGGAATATAAATCTTTATTGGAAAGTTCTAGTTTTATTAAGACTAAATGCTTTGATCTTCTTATTAAAGTTGTGCTAGTATATACTTATTTTAATTGATCATAATAAATCAACATTTTCCACTTGTTGATGGAAAAGATTTGTGGTTAATATAATAGATCATAGTTTCACATAGCCATTGTTGTTAATTGGATAAATGGATCTTACATAGGGATGAAATCGAGATTTTACTATTATGGGGACCAATTAAAATACGAAATTTGCATTTCTTTTTAGAAGAAATATCTCTAAAAGAAATCTTAAGTTCAAAAAAACTCTCAGTGATAATTTTTCAAAATTTATAAAAGAAATACCGTATAAATGAATCAAACTTAAATTTAGAAAATAAACATATTTGACTTATAACACATGCAATGTGCGGCTAGTAAAATTATTCATTAGCTCTTATACTTGCAGATTAAACACATGCCTAAAGTATAATGTTATGCTATTTCATCTTTGAATATAAAATATGTATATTACAATTAAAGTTCAGCAAACCCTCATGTGTATAGTTTGTAATACATACCAAAAAATATGTTAATGCACTTTTATGCAATCGAAAATAATCATCACATTTTTTTATTAGAAAATAATTGTCAATCTAATTATATAACATTTCTAAGGGGGTATGGAACATACTTTATCGAAACATGAGCATGTCATCGTTGGATACACCTATATAACTCTATTGACCACTCAATTCGTGCATGAGTGGAACTTGACATCAACGGAAGGAAACCTCTCGATCGATTTTTTTAATCTAGGTATCGGAATGGTGGATTTTGGCAACATAGTAGAATTCCAAGGCATGCATATAGACTCTTTTAATGTTAGGTTTAATTAGAAATAATGATCGGAAAATTAATCTACTTAATGAGATAGTTGAGTGATTGGTTGCATCTAAGATAGCAAATTTGTTAAATTTTAATTACCATCCATAATATTTATTCCATATTTATTTCTTTTTTTTCACCCTTTACACTTTTAGGGAGATAAAGAGTTTTTGACTTTTGTTTGGATAATGCTACGGGGTTAGAAGGCTAATTCCACCTTTCTTGGGAGCTTGTTCACTACATTAGTTCAATGTTGAATTTAATGGAGGGTTTTTGTGCGGAAGGATGTGGGTAAATAGAAAAAACTTAGAGAGACATATGTTTGATCTTGATCATAAGTAGATTTTATCTATTCATGGGTGGTTGCATGAGGCCCTTCTTGTCCCCCTTTCCCTCTGTCACTAATCTTAGGTGTAAATTCATTTAACCCATTACCTTATAGTTAATGTACATATTCAAAATTATGGGTGGGCGTTGGGCCAGATCGGCCTAAAACATGACCCTCTTAAACTGTCCTGATCTAGGCACAAATTTGAAGCATGTCAGTCCTATGCCATAATATAGGCCCATATGATTTTTTAGATCGGCCCAGGTCGAGGGTGGCCCAAGTTCATCTTGACTCGCAAGCATGAAATTATATACCATGTAAAAATTTGATAGGTAATATATGTATAGTGGTATATATCTTGTTATTCTCTTAAAAATATCTTATGTGCATCTAGTATTTTATCAATTATAGAGTGTTAGACAATGTAAAAATGCTATATAGTGTTGAATAGACCTCCAGTTTGTGAGGTTGTTCTTATAATGACTTAACATGATTAAGTTATAATGCCTCCCTAAGACCCTCAATAAGAGAATATACGAGAATATTGGAGCTTAACTCTTTCACATAACTAACTAAAAAGTGTAGGGATTTTTACACCCATAACCCTGAGTAATTCCGCAATAACATTCATAACCTTGAATAATCACGAAATACGCTCAGGACCCTGAATAAGTGTGCCGTCTTACATGTATAACCTTTCGTTACTTTAACTCATTAACTCAACCAGATGATTGAGTTAATCTAACCAATCAACGATCTAAACGGCTGAGATTAACTTAAATAAAAAAATCCCACATTTGTCTCGTAAGGCAGCACAACTTTGTTGAGGCTCGGCGGGATGGGAGAGCTATGCAGGTCGTAGCGAGGGGCGGAGGACTCTGCGGGGGGATTTTCCAGTCGTCGCAGAGGGTGGAGGCTGACGTCGGTCAGGGGGGGATGAGAGAGCTATGCAGGTCGTCGCGAGGGGACGAAGGGTGCGGGTCGTCGGGGCGTGGGGGGCTTTGCTAGTCGGCGGAGGGTGGGGGCTGAGATCGGTCAGGGGGGTCTTCTTCCTGGAGCTGCTTGGAGCAGGCGTGGGGGAGGGGGTGGGTTTGAGCGGCGGGGGTGCTTCCAGGAACTGCTCAGTGCGGGCGCGGGTTGCTCTGCACGGGCGTGCCAGGAGGAACTCGAGGCAGGGGTTTTGACCAGGGGATGTGGCGATGGAGGGGGGAGGTGTGGTTCAGGAGGAGCTCGGCGGCGAGGTGCTTTGAGCAGTGGCGAGCGTGGAGGCCTTCCATGAGGAACTCGGTGGAAGAGGGGGTGGTTCCAACGCAGAGAAACGATGGCATAATATTGTAAATAAGAAAGCATTTTAAGGGCAGTTTTGTCTTTTTTAACAAAAACCGTAAAAAATAACGGGTATCCCAAAAGGAATATGACACAGGGTTATGCCATGTAAGAGTTAACCATTACTCGGGGTTTCTTATGTAATTCGCGATTATTCAAGGTTATGAATATTATTGCGGAATTACTCATGATTATGGGTGTAAAAATCTCAAAAGTGTATGTGTTGATAGTATTAGTATTAATGAGGTTTTTAAGAGATTATAAATGTATAAATAAGTTAGGTTGGCCAGGCCCAAGCGTGGATCATTAATTTTGAGCTAGGCTTGGGATTGGGCTCGAGACCTTTTGGGCCTTGACACAATTGAAATTCCATTGTATTAAATAATGAAGAGTTTTACATGTAAATTTGTATGTTCTCCTAGTTAAATGTTATCACGTATTTACAAAATGGTATCAAAACCAATCCAGATGGAGATTGGCTTTCTATGGAAGCTTTATATGTACTAATTATATGTTGAAGGCATTTCCAAGGTTAGTTGAACATGTTTCGAGAACTATAGACTTGCAATGAGTTTCTTCCGCATCTAGATAGTCTATCACTTATGGATCATGACTTGAGGTTTTTCTAGATGCTCACGAGTCCTCAAAAGCAGTCAACACATTCAAAGTCATTGGAAAGCTACCATCAGTTATTGCTAGATCAAGGTTGTATCTTGTACATGCATCAAATGTTTTAGCACTGAATTGATTATTTTAAGTGACTGACTAATGGTTATTCCTATAAAAATACAGAATGATTAAGATCGATTAACATTTTATCTAATTGATTAACACATAATCGTGATGGATCATCACATTTAGATTGATCAACCACCTTATAATATTATTAAAGGCCTACCATGGATGTTTGATTGGTTAATCAATACAACTTACCTCTTTTTTATGATGGGATGGGATGGGATGGGTCTCCATTTAAGGCCCATCCAAGTCTCGCCCCTGAAATTCGAACCCCGGTCTCCCATGTGGTAGATACCCACCGCTACCAACAGACCATTCTCTGGGTTCTACTGTTGAAAACATGATCATCCATGCATATATTAAACAGTAATTACACAGATCCAAATGAATTGAAAGAAAAGCATTACAGATTAACAATATTATCGTCATGCATTTTCAATCCATTATCCGATTACAGAATGTAAGCAGGAACCGATTAAATAAACGGAAACATAAATAGGGCGAGATCCAGGAAAAGTAAAGCAATAAACGAATTGTAGCAAACAAAATGTAAGAAGAATAAGATTAGAGATCACCGAAGCGTCCATGAAATGGACTGTCCTTAGAGATGATATCGTCCCCACAATACCAGTGCGAAGGGTACTGGAGATCCGCTCCCAGGATACGAAGCCATGCGATCTTCGTCTGCGCACACCAACGAGATCGTCCTCGAATGTACCTCAGAGAACTGCAGCCGAGAGAAAGAGAAGCAGGTTCGTCCGTGAGAAGAAGAACTAGAACAAAGCCAAGACGGCGTGAGAGTTTTTCTTGAGTGTAGAAAAACAGCGTAGGTGAAGGGGTATATAAAGATAGCTGCGTGCCCTAGCGTACGATACCTTTCGATTTCCGAAAACGCCCCTCAACGGTTGCATCATTTCGGACCGGAGACAGAGCGGAGCACGCGCACGTGTGTGGTCCTCCATTCCTCCTCTCTACTATTGCTATAAGAGCTTCGGGTGTGAACTCATATATAAGCCCACCAAAAGTTTAGAGATCCTAGGTATGGTACTAAACTTCCACCCCAAGCTTTTCCATGTTTCAAATTTTGGAATTCCCAACTTTCCCTCCAAGCCATTTGGTTTCCCAATTGAAACCAAATTAATTCCAATTGTAATTACATCGACTTTCCAATTAAAAGTCTATTACAATTTTAAATACAACATCTACAACTTAATGTGTGCCATTTATCTCATGATTAAGATTGTCCTATAAAAACATGCATGGATATCCAACAAACTCTAATGATTCATACAATTATCATTCAAAACCAAAAAACATAGAAACAAAGTATACATGAGTGTACAACTTCATAGAACTTCAATGTATAACTTTTATAACTATTTATAATGTTGCATGAGTGCACAACTTCATAGAACTTCAACATATGATTTTTTAACTATTTATAATGCTTTTAAACACTTGATGGATAAATCCACAAAATTATTCTTCTCTTAAGTTCAAGTCCTTGTGCCAAGTCTGCTTATCGTCCTTGCAAAACCTACACTTTCTTGTTGACAAAACGAGGATACAAGTACAATAAGACAATTACTCTAGTGCAGAGTATTAGGTAGAAATTTTAATGAAAAGTATAACAAATAAATCTTCATGAGCTTTTCTCATTGTCCTTGACTCTGGTTTCATGTTTCATTTTACAGAATATTAGCGAAAAAGCATTTATTTGAATCGGAACAAACAATTTAAGATCCATCTAGCATGTGGGTTACAAGGAAAAAATAGACATATGGGTGCTTTATATATTTAACAAGGAATTCCAAACCAGGTAAAAACATCAACCAGAGTCGCCCTGACTCGAGATTTCAACCGATCGAATCTCTCTATCTTTTCCACTAACAAGTTGCTTTAAACAAGAGTAGCTTCCTCAATTACACCTTGCAATATCGAATCAATAGGTATCAAATTTCCCATCCAAATCAGAAGAGGGCTCTCACAACGCAAGCACCTCATACAATGACTGAGGAATAAAGTTCTCACAACCTTAACATAACTCGCAATGCAACATGAGGTAAATAAAAATGATCTTACATATCACAATTGTGCAAGATTGATGCGATGAATCTCAAATATGCAGACCTTATTTTCTTCTTTCACAAAGAATGGAGTTGGAATCAATGAGAAACACTTCTCTTTAACCCTTAGAATACAAAGAAAGAGTGTAGAGAATGGATAGAAGAGTGATTATAAATGAATGGCTTTAAGTCTCCTTTTATAAAGACTTGAACTATCCAATTCGGGTAGTTGCCAAGTGGTAAAGAGTGAAGGGATGTGATGCTTGGATTTAATAAACTTTGTTAATCAAAATAAGTACTTTTTTAAAAATTAGTTGACTGGAAAAAATTTTCAATGGTTGAACTACAAATTAGCTGGTCGATCAAAATGACCAGTCAACTGGTAGGCTACCTAGCGGATGTTATATTTCAAGTGGTTGTTGCTTTGATCATTCAACAAGATTAGATGAGTGATCAAAATCGTCATTTGATTGGAGCAAAATCAAACAACTAGAAATCTAGTTAATTGGTTGACTGCTTCTATGACTTGGAGTTGAGCTTGAATTGCTTGCTATACATATGCATGAGATTTATAATGCAACTTCTTGATAAAATAAATTACAAAACTCGTGAACTTTTTTATCTTTATCTTCATCTGATATGCTCTTCATCGATAGCTTTGTTCTTCATATTGGTGTAGCTTCTAGTAGCTCTATCAACTTATTTATTACTTGTGTTATCTTTACTTTAAAATGAGATTTCATCAATTCATCGTTTATCTTCACATTCTTTGCTAGTAAAAATACAAGATAAAACAATAACAAAAAAATCATTGTTAAATGCATTCATGTATGCATGTCACCAATATTTACCGCACTTATAATCTCGATAAAATGTGGTTATAAAAAGAATATTTACAAGTGAATTGTAAAGGATATAGTGAGGTATAATAGCACTTGAACCAGAAGTTGGGGATTGATGTGGGTTGTTGTCTTTTTCTCACCTCACCTTGGTAGTATGAGGTCAATCCTATGGTTAAACTGCATATATTATAATATCGCTTGAACCAAAAGCTGGGTATTTTATATTGCAGTTTGTTTGACTGTCTGCTTAATTTTAATGAATTTCTAGATCGTTGATTATGCGTTACCGATCACTATATTTCGCTCTCCTATAAAATTGCATTTCATTGTGAATACACTACATGTAAAAGATTCCATGGAATGATCTTACTTTACAGTAAACTTTCCAGTTCAAGTGCAGCCAAGGACATAGTCTAAGAAGCATGTTTCTAATTGTTTCAAGAAAATATGGGTGGGTATATTTGGCCAAGTTTATTGGCACACACCAACTGTCAATGGTTAAGTATAACATGAAACTGTCCATATGTCAAGGGATCTGGTCTTCTTAAGATACATGAGTTTAGTGTCTTTATTGTTTCTTCTCAGTTACAAATATATTATATCTTCAGGATGACTAATAACCTCTCGTATCCATCCTTCATTGACGAACACATGGAATATATCATATAGCCTTTCCTTCCTTTCTTCCTTCCGGAATTAGCTTTTATGATGCTATGACACATTTTATTTAGTTTTAAAATTTGAATATTTAATATAGGTGCCATGAACAATATATTTTTGTCTCATGCAGGTGCATGGCTATAGGATGTCTCTCTGGGCAGAACACCTGGGAGCTCTAGAGGATGCCTTTTATAAACCAGAGACTCTTGGATGCATCAAACGTATCAATCAGCTCGCTGTGCAAAACTGGGATGCTTATGTATCCGAGGAGCCCAGAAATATGAAAGGACACCTGATCAAATACCCAGTTCTAGTAAAGAGAGATGGCAAGGTGACATCACTGCCTGGCCATGAATGCTTTCCAGACGTAGGAGGCAAAATTCTTGGAGCGCATGGCACTCTCCCTGATGTCTTAACCACATAGGTATTTTTTATTACTGTAAACATCCATGTATCAGATGCTAAGCAAGACCAGAAGGGAGGCATCAGCTTGGCGAATCGAACAGCACCACCATTTGACCAGGAAGCATGCCGATAATGGTGCCTCAATTTGCTTTTTTTTTTCTTCCTGTTGCTAGAAGAATTTCAATTGCCCATGTAAGATGAATGCAACGTGTGGTCCATGACTACAGGCCCTTCCAGAATCAGAACAGGAAGAAATCCAATTCGATGTAAATTATTTTTCGTCTTTACATTTTAATGCAATATCCAACACATGGTCCATGCTAGAAGTTCTTGCCATTGAAAAGTGAGAACTAGGCTTGCTTCCTTATAAGATTGGTTTTAGTGGTTAAATTGACCACTTTTCTATTGCATCAAGCGAAATGGCTTACAATGAAGGTAATCTGCAGATTTGCTGAAGATTCTGAGAATCTTGGAATCAGACTTCAAAAATAAGCTACAAATATCATACATGGATGTGTACTTGTGAGATAATATGTTTCACTCAAAACAAAAGCCAGGCCTTTTCCTGCATAAGGTGGAGTTAGCTGCATGATTCTGCCGCATTTGTTGATAGATGTTGGGATTGTATACAGTTTTGGCCTCAAAAAAGTGAACAGTGAAATCATGTATTACCATCTCCACTTTTGAATGCTCATTTGTTGACAGTCTACAGTTTAAGGACAGAAACATCAAATGATTTTACGTAGAAGTCAAAAGTTAAAACAACCTTAAGTTCTCCCATGCGCAATTTTTTTACTGCAAGTAAAAATCTAAATGTTCAGACATCTTGTTTCCAGCGACTAGCTCCTGCACGAATGTCTCCGTCTCACCATTTCCATTTCAGCTAGACTACAGAACCCATCCTATATTAAGATCCAAATCTTTACCTTTTTTAAGGTAAGATATAGCAAAAAAATTTAATTCAAAAGAAGTCCGGAACATTATTGAGAGAATGGAGCACAAAGATTGAAATGTTATACATGGAAGATAGGGACATTTGACCTATAATACGGATTTCATATATAAATAACTTGTGGGGAGTTAGAGGATGGGAAATAAGAATATTTTGTCCCTCCAAAGTTGATATTCCTATTTAATATTTAGGGATTTGTGGTTGGAGAGGGGTCAGAATGGTATATACTATTTAATTCCTTATCATCAAATCGTTCTTTATTTTAATCCTTTCATTCTATCTTAAAGTCACTTTGATGTGGAAACCATTATTTTCTTTTGGAGATCATAAGCTTAGGTGAGTTTCTTCTTTCTTTAGAATCTCTCCTTTCAATGTGATACTTCCTCATAGAAAAACAAAACGGCAGAGACAATGACAATGAATTATCAGAATCGAATACTGTAAAAAATATCATAACATCATATTTTAGAAAAACCGTGTATAAAATTTATAAAGCAATGGCCATGATGCTTGAGAATTTTACATGGCACGTCCTCTTTATTGCTTCACCACCTCCTCTTGGAATTGCAGGCCTTCATGCTCAGCATGTCCGTGTTTTTTTTGAAAAATATAACATGTCAACTTCTTCCTTTACATGATGACATCCATGAAGTAGATCCACTTCGAATCGAATTTTAAAAATGTAAGGAAGCAATCAACACCATTTTTTAAAGTTATACAGCATAACTTTTAAAATCAATGGAGAACAAGGGAATGCACCTGACAGATTCATATCACCACATAAGCATACAAGGGTGACCTGAATGAAAGCTTGCACAAGTGATTGTAAAATCGATAAAATATTGATCTTTAAGATCGGATGTCAGGACCGATTTTTATGTTGAAGTACAAGTGTCAAACACACCATGCTCAACATAATTTTTCATTTAAAAGCTTTCTCGAGTATGTTCAAATGTCATCCAAAGTAAAATCATTCTTACATTACAAGTTTCCAGAATATTTTATCAAACTTCCGTTCCAAAGAAAAGTTTGTGGATTTGTCCCTGCCAGGAAACCTGGATTTGTTAAAGACCATTTTCCCTTTGTCTCGCAACTAATACTAACCAAGATCATTTTCCCGCATCCTGTGACTTCTGCCAGATTAATATATCTTATATTTATATACACAGGTAAGACATTATTGTTTAGTGCCCATACTTTTTACGCTAGAGCTCTGCAAGTTCAACTGGACTACTGATTGGTGGTCAAGTATTCATTTGCATATGGCAGTTGTTTTATGGACAGCTTATAAAATTGCATTAGCCATATGGTAGTTAGCTGATGATTGAACTGCATCACAATTCGATTATTTTATGAAGTCATACAGGCATATTATATATATTTAAAAGGCACACGAAACCCCCTATTGGCATGTGACATCTAGCAATGAAAGAGAGGGAAATGCCACCCACAAGGATTCCATGGAACCACTACTTTAGAGATGGATATGCCCCACCACATGGCGCAACAACTGCATGGAGGAAGAAACCAGACAATGTATGGTCTTAGGTAAGCCATGCCAGAATGGCTACCATGATGACAGATCAGGTTAGATGGAATAGCATCACATGTTAACAATTTGACCATATTTAGCATATCAACAATAGTCACCAGTGAGTCCATACAAATAGTCACCAAATATTTCAGTTGGAAACAGGTACGACAATATATAACCTGCTGCAAAATGTGATAGCATAAAGAAGCCAAATCTTGCAAAGAGGAGAATTTCATTTACTAATTTACAGATGAGAGATCAACCCATGACAAATTTGAACAAACATAAACTGAAAAGAAAAGAAAAATCAAAACTTGCCCAATCGATTTCCAATAAAAAAGACTGTAAATGAAACGTGAAATACATACATCTTTACCACCCAAAACCCACCGATAGAAATAGTATCTAGGGAGGAGAGTACACATTCGATATGGTTATCATACTGTTACAAATTGGAAGCTTGGAGCAACCATTGAGAGCGCAAAAAAAAAATGACTGCACGCTCGAAGAACAATAACACACAAATCATTCAACTGTGTAAAGAAAAAAAATTGAAAAAAGGAGATAGAAAAACATTATCGTGAAATTCTCCTTACTTCTGATGATGGGTCTTCTTCTTGAGCAAGCCTCCAAACTTGCTCAGGAACTTCTTCTTTTTCTCGTGTTGTTCCCTGCTTGGAGACATTTCGTCTGTTCTTTGGTCGGTAGCCTCATGTCCGCTCTTTGAGTTCAATCTAGAAGCAATAGGCGCTGGTGGCTCAGGTTCCTTCTCAGGTGACAACACCCTGTTCACAAGGTTGCCGCTGACCTCGTTCTTGTTTTCCAACTCATAGGTGGACTCTCTCTGGCTTCCATTTTCAGTCACTTCCTTCAGAATCGGTTCTTCCTTCTGAGATTCCTCATTTGATTCTATGGGGGGTGTCTCCAACTTGGGAGTATCATCTGTTCCTTGAACAATGCTGGTGAATTCTGCTTCTTTGGTTTTGGGCACGATATCATTTTCTTTTTCCTTCTTCAACAAGGCCTCTTCAAGCATGGTGGAGAGCTCTAATATCTTCTTGTTCGCCTCTTCTTCTCTGACTTGGAGCTCGTAATTCTCCTGTGTTATGCTCTGCAGCTCATTCTCCTTGTCCAGTAGCCTTTCCTTCAATTGCACGCTATCCACCCTTGCCTCCTCGGCGGCGTCATTGGCCGTCTTGACCTCCAGTGTGGCTTGTTCTAGTCTACTCAGCAAATGAACCCCCTCCTCCTTCGCAGCAGCTGCTTCATCCTCTGTTCCTTTAAGTTTATGAACCAGCTTATCCATTTCTTCTTTAATTTTGATAATTTCTTCCTCCGACTTCTTGATTGAGCTGATATAGCTATTCTCTTCCGCACTGCGTTCAGACTCTAAGTCCTTGGCTTCCATTCCGGCTGCTTCAACCATGCTCTTGAGCCTAAAGACCTCACTTCGTGCTTCAATAAGCATTGCCTTGTACTTCTCTTCCGTGGATTTCAGAGCCTTGTTCAGTTCGTCTATTTGGCATTGTGCATCGGCAACTTCAACTTGCTTCATCTGCAGTTGCTCCTGTGACTCTTTCGCTTCGGCAGTTGCTTCTTGCAGAGCAGAAGTCAACCCCTCCACAGCTTTCTTAGCATTCTCCACCTCCTCTGCGGAAACCTTCAACGCGTATAAAAACTTGTTATTCTCCTCTACTAAAGTGGAAATAGCAGATGCTATTTGTGTATTGTGATCCAAAGCCTGGTTCTTCTCCTCCTCCATGATCTTCATCTTAGATTTTAATGATGATATACTCTTTTCCATTTCCAAAATCTCGCTTTTTGCCTCTTCGAGGTTACTGTTAGTTTCATTAAGATTATCCTTATGCCTCGCAAGTTCTACCTCTAGTGACTCGACTTCTCCCTTGAGACAGACGATTTCTGATTCGGCCTCTCTCAACGAGGCATTGCAATCTTCAAGTTGTTTCACTGCCGATGCAAGAGAATCCGATGCCATTTTCTCCGATTGAATGGCTTCATCCACCTTAACCTCAAGACCTTTTGCATTCTTCTTCCATTCAATTACAAGAGCTTCCGCATCAGATTTTGCCTTTTGGGCATTAGTGATATCCACTTTAAGTCCTTTTACCAAGATCTCCATCTCACCCAACTTCTTCTCAGCTTCTCTAGTTCTTCTCAGTTCATCGCGCAGAGCATCTATCTCTACTTCCAACCTCCTAGCATGCTCGGCGGTTTCCTTGGCTGCATTCTCCAGTTTGGAATCAAGCAATGCTTTAAGACGATTAACTTCAGCGGATAAAATACCCACCTTCTCTGCGTGGATTTCGGCTATCTTCAATGCATCATCAGCATGGGCTGTAGCAGCATTCTTCGCCTCTGTAGTCATTGCAAGCTCGTGCTTCAACCTCTCAACTTCCTGATTCGCAGAAAGAAGAGCGGAAACATCAAGTGCATGCTGGTTCCTAATGCTCTCCACTTCCTTCTGCCAATACTCTTCCCGGTGCTGAGCAGCCTCGATCCCCGTTTGTTCAAGCTCAACGATGCGGAATTTCTCGATCTCTATCTTCTCCTCCGCTTCCTTCTGTGAAGCAATCGCCACTGTGAGCTGCTCATACGCTTCGTCCACCTGCCTCTTCGCCTCCTGCAGCTCCTCAAGTGCCTGAGCCTTCTCTTTTTCAAGATAAACCAACTGCTCATTCGCTTCCTTCAACTCCTCCTTCACGGCATTCAACTCGGTTTGCAGGTCTGACTTCTTAGCTACTCGAGCTGGTCTCTACACGATATAAATAGCACTCCATTATATGTCAAGTTTTCACAATGCACAATCGAAAAAAAGGGAAAAAGAGACGATTCAGTCAGGCTTACATCTGAAATAGAATTGACCTTGGAAGAGAAAGGTGGGATTTTCGAATCCACTGATCTGGGGGACCTGTCCAACGAAGTGACAGACCGTGGGGATCGATCAGCCGATGCTACCGATCCCGGGGACCGATCAACTGAAATCCGAGAGCTCTGCAGAGGTGGGTGGGAACCCGATTCAGGCTTGGAGGTTGTTGACCTGACAGGCCTCTTAATCCTGGAAGTTGCCGGCACGGCTTTCGTCTTTGGAATTTCGGACATACTAGATCTGCCGGTGAATCCAGGCTCTGCTTTCGATCGGCCTCTAGGAGTCTCAAAGAGACCGGTCCTATACACATACCAATAATCTCAAAACCCTCATAAAAACTATGGTAGAACACACGTTATGGTGGAACCGCAACGTAGTCATGATTGCTCGCTCAACAAACGGCATTGGATCTCACAAGACTAAATCAGAAGAAGAAAATTAGAGAAACCAAAACCGATCAAGAGCAAACCAAAATAGGAAAACCCCACAAATGTAAAAAGAAACCGACACAAATCCCAACCCCAATCAAAACGGGCAAAAAACCATCAAGATCGCGCCTTTACCACGAATATGATACCAACAAGAGAAACCCACTTCGGATCTGGCGCGAAAGGTTGCAACTTGCCTGGTCTGATTAGGAGTCATTGCTCCCTGATCGATCTGGCGGAGGCGGCTCACGGATGCGAACTCGAACTCAAGGTGGTCAGCAACAGCTGGTGGAGGATGGGCGAAAGTTGATGGCTTTCTTTGGAGAGGGATAAGTGGAGAGAAGAAGGGTAGTATCGGTGGTTGTAGTGCTCCTCCTCTCCTCTGAGCTGCTCATACATGTCGTGTGATGTGTGTACACCCCATCTACCAGAAGGGAACTGGTTGTATTCTATTCACATCACCCACAACTTCCTCCCTTTTTGGTCCTCTTCAGAGAGAGAGAGAGAGAGAGAGAGAGAGATCTCCTGTGAATTTGGCAGCTTTGGGGAGGAAGGGGTTAATACACGTAATTATGTGGTTAAATAAACGTGGTGGTCAGTTGGACTTGGTGGTCCGTGTAAAAGATTCCACCTTGGCCGCCTGTTGCTTGTTCTTGGAAGGTGGGTTAAATGCACCTGTGGATTTTTCCAACAGAATTGGAGGTTGGCTAGTGGCAAAGTTATCGGCCTATGGAAGAGAGGGGGGGTGACCATTTCTTTGGCCTCTTATGCCATCTGGCTTTTGGATCTTTAAACATGTTTGGAGAGTTTTGTTTTGCTTCTTTTTCTTCTTCTTTTGGTTGCAGAAACTGTGCTGGACTGCTGACATTATTTGGATGAATGTGGTTCTGGGATTTAAACGCGATTAACATTTAAATCGAGGTCGCTCGCGCGATGTGAGAATTTGCAGCGATCTATGTGAAAAACTTCCTTTTACCATTTATGAGAGAATTGCAAATTAGTGCAGCTTTGGATTGAAGTTTGAATTGGTTGGGATCTGCTCACTCCTAACTGTCTGACTCCAGAAAGGAGAGTAAATGGGTGAGAATTGACTAGATGGCCTATGTTGTTGCCAGGGATTATAAAGCAAAGGATGAAAAATTAATTTTCTTGATAAGCATAGGTTTTTTCGGCCTTCAATGCATCACAGTGTGTTTCTGAGTTACATTTGGTTTATTCTTGCACTGGTTTATAAAATTTATAGAGATCTTCTTCAAATTTCTTCCTCTTCATTACTTTTCCGCGGCTCTAGCCATGCATGAACAACCAGATAGGTGATTTTTCGTGGATGATTTTAAACATTCACTTTCAGAAAAAGCTTGCAATTGTGAGGTTCTATGACAGCGATTCATAAAACTTTCTGGGGAAAAAAATGCTGACTATATGATATAGTGATTAAAAAAGATGTACGTCCAGATATCTTTTTTCATATTTTATGTTACCAGGCATCTTCCTTGAAATTTAATGGAGTACTTTAACCGTAAGCTTTATATATATTAGAAAGCCAATGCATCCACGGGTTTGTCAAGATAATTTATCTAGACTTGCGCATTTTAATATTCTCAAAGTATTCTCACTTTGAATTTCTTATATCAAGTACAACTTTGATGGCCTGTAAACAATCTAGACATCTTCGTAAGATGATCTTCCTAGCACCTTCATTTTGAGAGGTCAAAAGTATTAACTTTGTCAAAGGGAAACAATGTTATGTGAGTGAAATCCAGATTGATAATATCACAAATCGAGGTGCATTATAGCAACAGTTGATATTAGGAAAAGATCATGCTTGGTTTCAAGGATGAAACCAGAAATATCTACTCGGGGGGTTGGGTTATTATTTATGTAGTTCTTATAACCACCATTTATCATTATGACTGACAATGTTTGTTGGATTTTAAAGATCGTATAACGTGTAAGAAAGGAAGGCAATGCATTTCATACAAAGATTTTTTTAAAGAGATTTTACATAAAAACACTTATAAAATTGAGATTTTACACCATTGTCCTTGTAAAAGTTGTATTAAAAATAATAATCTCTATAAAATTCTTCATTTCATAAAAATGCCCTTCAAATAGTGAGTCGTTAAAGAACACCATCATATCTATTTTTTTTAAATATAAAAAAATATTTTTCTACACTTATACTCTTTCTTAAACATTTGTTCTTTTAAATACCTTATTCTCAGCATACATTTCAATAACTTTTTCCTCACGCTCCGTCACCATCATTAGCTTGATGCTAGAGTCTCATGCAATTATTGCAAGCTCGTCTTTAAATGGCTTCTCTACTCCTCCACATTAATGTGTTACATTCTTTGAGGTGAAAATTTTTAATGTGTTCTCATTGCACCATTATTATGTGCATTAAGTTAATTGAATGTCAGCTATATATATGCTTAACAAAGTATAATTATAAATATATTATAAATAACCCAAGATATAGGGAGAAGTACTATGAAATACTTTGTATGCATCGATGTGAACAAAAATAATCATCCATATATGTTCTTCTATCATATCCATATTTTTTCTATTTCGATATATGTATTCATATCCAATTTAAAATGGATATGGATACGAATATCATTTAGATATCTGTATCTCTGTTTTAATGTATAAATATAATTGTGGATTATTCGTACTATATGTAACAAAATTTTATGTTATATTTTCTCATATATATTTATTATTGAACAACTACATTTAACATATATGTATCATGTCTAAACCATCCAATATAATTATTAGCCAATTTTGATTTATAAGTTGTGCTATTCGAAACTATTTTTAAGGATATTGTAACACAACTTTCATATTTGTCAACATATCTATCCGCGTCTATATTCACATTTTAAATAGGATCAACACATAACTATTACCTATATTTGTATCTATTCATTTGGAACTAGAGACACAGATGTATATGAATAAATCTGTATCTGGTTTGCCGCTATATCGGTTTATACATATTTTGACATCAGTATCCATATTTGTTTTAAAATGGATGTGAATATGAATATCACTTTAATATCCTCAAACATTCGCATCCATATTTGTATCTATATATTTGTTTTCATATATAAATATAATTGTAAATTTATTTTTAACCATATATAACATAATTTTGTACCTTCTCATCATATTTGGTATAATTTTAATGATATTATTGTTTTTTTATATTTATATCATGTGTATTCCATTCAGTAAATCTATATTAAAGCTAATATATGCAGTATATCTAATCTTACTCGTATGCAAAGTATCCATTTTATACCCATTCTATTTTTTGAGAATATGGTAGTATAGTTCTAATATATGTCAATATCCATATCCCCATCCATATTCGTATTTAAAAGCATATAAAGATAAGATAACATCTATATCCGCATCCATCTGTTTGTATCCATATTTGGAACCCTTTGGGTGCCTTATTTGTGGAATGCGATTAATATCTATGTAATATTTTTTTATTATTACTTTAATAATCATACTTTATAGATATATTGATACATGTTGAAATTAGTTTGTAGTTCAAAATTAATAAGATCCACTATATACAATATCTTAATGATTACATTTTTTAATTCAAAACATATAAACTAAATGTATTATTTGAGACTTGAGGGGAGCTAAGAACTAGGACTGGGTCGTTTGTTGTAACATTCCCTTGCTGTAACACAGGGGATGTGTCGAATCGGGAATGGACGACCCGGATAGGGGGTTGGGGATCGACCCCCTATCCGAGTCGTCCATTCCCGATCCAACGCATCCACTGCGTTACAGCAGGGGAGGCTACAACAGATAATCCACGTACCTAAGCACCCCTCCCCTCCGGAAACGGATCCTCTGTTGTAGGGAGGATTGCAGCAGAGGTGATGTAATCCTCCTTATTTTTTTGTGATTTTGATTCCAAAATCTAGCATTATAGATTTAATCTTATCCTCCAAATTTCATCCAAATTCTATTTTAATTGCTATTTATATTAATGGTCAAATATTCGAATATTTTTTAAATGGAATTTAAGTTTCTTAGATCTTGATCGAATGTTTGACCATTAGGATAAAATATCAATTAAGGTCGGATCTGGGTGAAATTTGGAGGATATGTAGATAATTAACCTAAGATGAAATCTACAAAGTTAGATTTTGATATCAAAATCACAAAAAAATTAGGGTTTTTATCAGGTGTGCCCCATTGAGATGTTGCAATTTCAGTTATGCTCCACCCTTTTTGAGAATATCAGTTGTGCGCCCGATTTCTTGTTGTTCTATCACTTCTGCCCATTCGTTACTTTGACCGTCAATAAGTTGAACTTAACCATGGTTTTTTTCAAACCATGGTGAGCTTAAGAGGGCATAACTGTCCAAATAGTAGGTGTCCTCCTTGAGTATCTTGGATGATACCATAGCCCTACCCTTGTCTCCTACCTCCAGCCCATCCCCCCATTGTTGGACCCATCTCCCATCCACTGTTGGACCAACTCCATCTCTGCAACCTCCTCTGATCCTCCAGGAACCCAACTCCTTATCCCTTCTTTCACAGCCATCATCTTCATGACTCTAACCTCCAACCTAATCCTTCATCTCCAAGCTATAGAACCAATCAAGTTGAGATCCCATCTCTTATCTTCTCCAAATGGATACCGGTTCTGATTGGGGCAACGCAGAGTTCCCATCTTTATAAGGAAATGGGTTGTATGCTGTGACAGCGACCGTGGGTGCCCAGAGGATGTCCTAATGGTTGAGGGATGACTGCTGCGAAGCAGCCGATCTCGAGGAGGAGGTCAAAAATTGCAAGCTTGGGGACCAGGGTAAGGGCGATACCCGTGTCCGCTTTGTGTTGTTAACTCCCGTTTCAGCTCCACTGAATCCTAACGAAAACTGTCGGACAAGGGGGTCTGCGTGGCTGAGAACCACCAAGATTGGAACTTTCCTACTGTTGACGCTGCAAGTGGTTGAGAGTGGGGGAAACCTCTCATTGTTTCCCATTGAGGACTACAGGGGCACTGCTGGAGGTATCTTTTACGGTTTTGGGAAAGGGTGTTGGTGGCGGCACGCTGCGGCATTTTAACATGAGATTTGGAGTTGGTGGCGGCCTGCGGCAGTGGATCACAAGAAGATAGAGTTTGATTGGAGGGGATGGGGAGGAGGTGGTCGGAGGAGGAGGGGTTGAATGGGACGACGGAGGAGGAGGCGGAGCTAGAGGGGTGAGGCTGGGGAGGTGGTTGTCATCTTCGGAGTAGGAGGAAGAGATGAAGAAGAAGAGAATGATTTTAAGAAAATGACCAATCTACCCCACTTATTGATTAGAAAAAATCACTGTATCCAAAAGTTAACGTCCGTTTGAGATGGAAGTGGACGGCAACTAACTTGATGGGCACATATGATAAAACTTGAAGAAGATAAGGGCACAATGATATTCCAAAAAGAGAAGGACATAACTGATATTGTAATATCTCAGAGGAGCACAAGTGATAAAAACCCAAAAATTTAAGGAGGATTGCAGCATCTCTGCTGCAATCCTCCCTACAGCAGAGGATCCGTCCCTCCTCCCCCACCTCATGTCTCTGTCACTGCTTGGTTTATATATTATTGTTTGCTAACTGTACATCTTCCCATGTTACATAATGGATTGCTGGTTCAATTAATATTTCTGCAGAGATGGTACACGGGCGTTCTTTGGATCTCATGGATGTCAATGTCGTTGGCTAGAATCTCCACAATCGATACATCGAATCCCTGGGGAGTTTCCACATTCCTTTGCATGGAAGTATGGATTGTGACTTCTGTAATGATGCCGCAATGGCCTGCTGTAATGCAGATAATTCGAATTATATGGCAGTAGTGTGCAAAGTATGTTGAGTTTGCAAAACTGGTAATGCACATTCGATCTCAGCAAATCCATCGTTGTTACTTTAGATAAGTGATTGTCCATATCCATCTTTTCCAAGCAAGTACTTTCTCTCTTGATACTCGTAATATCCAAGGCCTCCTATCACTTTCTGGGGTCACTATCAAGTATATGATGGAGTCTACCTACTTAATCAGGGAGCAAAGCCAACTCAAAAGAAAAATACTTTCCAACTGCCAATGTAATGTTTCACTGCCTTGTCCTTCCTGCCTTTTTTTTTCGTTTCTGGATGTCCCTTACCATCTTCAAAGAAGTTACAGGAAATCTGATTTCTCTTAGGGTCACGAATCATGATGATGTATGGATTAGTTGCTCACAGGCGTTTGTCCTCTGTTCTCTCTCATTTTACTACACTTGTGGCCATTCTTAAATCTGGTCCTGAACTCCTGAAGTTTCAAATGCATTCCTTACGTCTGATGGATATTGTTGATATGGACAGTTATATGCCTGATGGTAATCATGTACTTGTGCCTCTCCACTTTGTCTACATGGTGCCCATGTCTCTTTCTTTTTTATGATTGCGTCCGAAGAGAAATAAAAACAACTCGACCTACTGCAGCAGCTGTCAAACGGATTTGTCGGAATACATATGATGGGCACTCAATGACTTCCAAGAGGAGTAATGGGTGGAAACTTGGATATGGATACTGGTTGTTTTGAAACTAAATTCAACTCTGCGCGACTGGCGTTGAGAGTGATCAACACTCGGGGCAAAGATTTTACATGGAAACTCCTTCCAATGTAGAAGGAAAATTCCACGGATAGACAGAGGTTGATGTATTTCTCAAAAGAAGATGAGTTTTACATTGAGATACTACATCCGAACCAAAATATTTATGTCTGCTAAAACTCAAGTTTGCATTAGCAAAAGATCCCTGAGATGTTAATATGCTCTTATAAACTTGCCGAGAGCAATACATACTGGTTGTAAGCAGTGTTTTTCTGACTAGGACGATATTATTGTTTTCCTTTCAAGTTTGTTGGATTTTTTAGTTTTGTTAAAACATCTTCCCATTCGTCAGATGACATTAGAAAATATCCCTGCGATGTTAATGTGCTCTCACAAAATAGCTTGCCATCATCAGTACAACTTACAAGCCATTATTTATAATCCAAATGGTTGTGTTAATTTGTGTTAGAAACTAGGAATGTGGAAGATAAATAATAAAACTTGAGGAACGTTGGGATTTAACGTGGAACCCTACTCCTTAAGGAGTGGGATGAAACTACAGGAGAACGCTTCAAAGGGTTGATTTGTTCATTGAACTTTCTCAACTGATACAAAGGATGAGGGGCTTCTTATATAGCCCTCACTGAGTCTCCACATCTCACAACTGGTAAATGTGGGACTAAACAACTGGATGTTGTAAATGAATCCTGGAGAGATCCATTTACCCATCTACACAAGTGTGACGCATATACTCCAACACTCCCCTTCAAGCTGGAGCATGCAATGCTCAGCTTGGATAAATGGAAAGAAATCTCAAACTCGTCATACAACACTGCATACAATATCAACTCAATACAAACACAATTGTCGATTGCTCTCGAGGACGTTGCTTCTCATGCCATGCATGTGAAGAGGAACAAACGGGCTGGAGTGTGAGTCAAATTGAATCTCCTCATCGGAAAGCATGTGCTATGTGTTGCGCATGTTAGAGTCACTGCAACTGAAAATAAGTCTCCACCTGGAGGACTCTGCCCCGCCACATCATGTGGACAACTACTTCATCTCTCTGAAGGCCCGAACTGGAAAAGTCGTGGAGACATCCTCGTCGGAGTCCACGGTCGCAGGAGAATGGAAAAAGACTCATCGTCGGAGAACTGGGTCTCTCCATACTAGCTCAGAGAATGAGGTCTCTACTCTGGAGTCTCTATGAAACCACATGAAAACCCTACCCCACATGGCATAGGGAATGGAATCTCTACTATGGAGTCCCTATGGATCACATGAAAACTCTGAGATCAAAAAACAAAATATGGGAACCACACAAATAATGATTGCTAACGTGTACGAATCAAACTGAATACTTGAAATCTGATTGTCGAGTCTGAACATCTGTAGAGTCTGAAAACTGGCCTGGAATCTGACATCTGAACCTGAAATGTGGAGAATCTGACAATGTGTCCTGTAACTCTACACAATACTCCTTTCTCCCATACTTGTCGAAAATCAATGGCATAAACAAAATTGGGAGAAGAGAACAAGGATGGGGAAACAAAACATGAATCACATAAGCCGTCTACAATTTTCTCGGCTTTTCTTCTCAGTCATTTTTTCCCGGCTATTTCATTTATTTTTTAATAGCCTTCACATCTTTTTTTAAAAAAATAGTTCGTTTTTTTACATCTTTTCTCTTTTTTTCAAAATATTTTTTTCTTTTCTCACGTACGGCTTTTCTTTTGTACGTGCCTTTTCTCAAAACAATTTTTTTCTTGCCCAACTTTGGGCTCAAAACTTGGTCACCCTCTTTTGTTTTTTTTCTCAGCCAATCTTCTTGTTCTTCTCTTTTTCCCCAAACACGGCCCAAAGAGTCCAAAAGAGAAGTAGCCCACTTAGGGCTTTCTCTTTCTCCCTCTTTCTTTTACCCCCTCTTTTTTTAAATTACATATGGCCAATTTGGACCAAACCACATCCCACTTGTGCTGTTATTTAGGGTTCCAACTTGGGAACCCTTCACTCGAATACCGCCCCCGATAAGGGTTGCCGCTGGAGAGGAGGTACGGTCGCCTCTTGCGAGGAGGAGGAGCATGTCTCATCACCTGGAGGTGATGTCATGCGAGCGTCTACGAGGGTTTGGATGAGCTTTCTGGGAGGAAGCTCACGCGCTGCCGCCTGTGGGAGTGGGGGTTCCGCCTCATATCGCCGCTTGCACAAGGAGGTTCCTGGAGGGTGTCGTACCACCATCTAGGGTTCATCGCTAGAGATGAAGGAGATGAAGGATGCCGCCAGAGAGGAAGCCATTTGCGGCTGCTGGGATGTCGCACCGCCTGCTGGAGATCGCGAAGGAGGCGGCGATAGCCTTTGGAGTGCGCGAAGGCTAGGGCTTTCATGTGGTTGCTCTGCTAGGAGATTCAAGCTCAACCTTCTCTGCTGCGAGATCGATGTCGCCATTGGGCCCTACATCTCCAGGCGGTGCCTGGAGTGGAAGAGGGGGAGGATATGCTCCTTGTGAATCTTCTGGAGGTGCTTCTGCTCGATCTCCGAGTAACGGAGGAGTTTCTTGCCATCAAAGTCCGACTAGAGGGCCTCCCGCTTCTTATGAAGCTCCCGTTGGAGAAGGTCCATGGTGCAGAATTTAGGCAAACATGATACCAACGGGGAAGATCTTGTGCCATCAAGTAATGGGGCCTGACGCGTAGAACTAGGGAGATGCAGCATGGACTTTCACGCAACAGCTTGACTTAGGGTTTCTGATGAAACTTAAAACTTAGAGCATGAATGGATCATACAAGTCTTTGGATAACATATGAATATGAATAATCTTTAAGATTACAACACAAAAATCAAATCTCAAACAAACGATGAAAAATTACTCCTCGAGAATCGAACCCGCTCTGACACCATGTTAGAAACTACGAATGCGGAAGCAAATACCAGAGATAAATAATAAAACTTGAGGAACACCGGGATTTAATGTGGAACCCTACTCGCTAAGGAGCAGGGATGAAACCACGGGAGAACACCTCAAAGGGTTGATTTGCTCATTGAACTTTCTCAACTGATACAGAGGATGGTGGGATTCTTATATAGCCCTTTCTGAGTCTCCACATCTCACAACTGGTAGATATGGGACTAAACAACTGGATGCGATAAATGGATCCTGGAGAGATCCATTTACCCATCTACACAAGTATGACGCATATACTCCAACAATTAGGGAACACGGTAAGGTAGGCATAGACAGAATGCATGTTTCCTTCATTATATGATCATGTTAGAGGATATGATTGATATGATTGACAAGATGACTGGTATAATTGACAATATAATTATATTATTTCTACTTTTGTATTTACTTATTTGGTAATATGTACTTTTTTTGCTCTAGTCTCTACACACAGTCGCACACATAGATATAGGGATTAATAATAAGACATTTAATTCCTTTCATTACACATGGTATAAGAGCATCGATCTCTAATGCCCTAGACACAATCTTGCTAGGTTCCAACCTCGTGTGTTCCGGGCCACATACATCCTTTTATTCGTACTCCCTAGCTTCGCATGCTCTTGACTTGAGCGCCTTCGGATTTGCACACCTCTAGCCTCATGGACCCTTAGTCATGTGTCATTAGGCCCCTCACACCCCCTAGACATGCGTGCCCCTAATCGCATGTGACCGACGCCACGTGCTCATCTGAACTTATACAACCAGGTTGCCCTTGGTCTTCTCATCTGGTGTGTCTGACGGATACCGATACATCGCTCTTGTCCATGGGCATCTGCTCGGCTCAGATATCCCGCAACTAATGAGGTACCTATCCGCAAGTGTTAGCTTGGTCTAGATCGTGAATGGTATAACCTAGAATTATATAAGTAGATTATTTGCTATATTTATCTTTGGGTTGTGTGGTTGTTAAGGGGATGGAAGGTGGAGACATGCCCAAGGTGGAGGAGAGTTCCAAGTTCCCTAGTTTTGGCTTGATTCTGAAGTTGGACGAGACCAATATACGAAGAGGTAGCGTTTTTTTCTTATGATTGTGCACAACCACAAGAAGGGGCATATACTCCTCGATTCAGAACCCAAAGACAAGAAAATTGCTCCAAATCTCTCCTTAGAGGATGGCAATGGTATGTTTTTTTCTCGTGAATCATTGTTTCTTACGCGCATTGCTAATGAGATTGTGTTTTATAACATTGCATATGAGATGTGGACATCTTTTTAGGAGACATATACATATGATCAGTGTTAGAGATATGTTTATGATTTCAGTCTATTTCTCTATAATTCCTCTGGGGGTACTTATGTATTTATCCATTATGAGCTCTCTAGGGTTACATCCTATATAAGAACCCCTAGACCTCTTGAATAAATCATCCCATTGAGTTGTTTCATCTTTCTCCACATGGTATCAGAGTAATGGTCCTAGACCGGTGTTTTGACTTAAATCTCGTCGCAACCACAAGCCTAGACATCATTAACCCTTGCGCGGGCCCTCGTGCCGCACTTAGGGCCCCGTGCAAGGTTCCTCCTACCTACTTGAGGCCCTCCCTGCAGCTTCGAGCGATGATGCCAAGGCCTCTAGAAGACTCCAGCTGGAGGTTTTTTGCCTCCGCCTGGCCTCCTCCAGCACCGTTAAGGCCTCCGTGGCACCCTACAGGACTCTACTGACATGTTGTAGCATTGCCTGGATCCTCCTGGTCCCCGCCAGGACCTCCTACATCCCCGCTAGGGCATCATCAGCTCCCTCTGGTGTCGCCAGGACCTTAATCTATCTCGTCCAGCACCTTTTGGGTCATGTTTTGGCATCAAAAGACCATCTTGGGTCTGATTTGTGGCCTCTGAGGAACAATTTTCTGCTACGGAGGACCAAAAAAGGTTTGAAACCGTGTTTTCAACCATATATATGCGTGATTAAGCCTACATATACTCTCTAAGTTACTTTTTCTTGACCAACGCGATCACCATGGCCTCCACCGAGACCAAGCTCATGTACTCGACTTCTTCTGTGATGGTACATGGTACTTCTATAAAGTTGAAAGGCTTCGAGAACCATATGTTATAGTCTCGATCCTTCAAGGTTTACATTGGTGATCATCGCAAGAGCTATGTTCTTTCCAAAGATCCGCTCAAGGAGACAGACAAGGACCATGATACCTGGTACATTGACAACTGTCAGGTTATTACGTGGATGACTAGCAACATCGATCCAAATATTGTTGCCAATCTTCTTTACAAGGATACTGCAAAGGCGATGTGGGAGAGTCTTGATCATACATACTCCTAGAAGACGACCAAATCTTGGCTCTCGAATATTTACACATGGATTTGGTCTACTACCCAAGGTAATACGAGTCTTGTTGAGTACTATAGAATGCTCACTAGCCTGTTTGAGGAAATTCTCATCTTTCAGCCGACATATTGTGATAAACAAGTGGGAGAGCATGCTGAATGGCAGGTCTACCGATTTCTTTCCGGCTTGCATCCACGATACAAGTCTGTGAAGGATCGGTTTCTGACGGCTGATACACTGCCCACTATTGAGACCATCTTTGGTCATCTGCAAGAACTTGAACACATGTTGAGCGTCCCCTTACTATGCCATCTGTAGAGACTACATCCCACTATGCATCCTCAGGGAACAAGGGACATCAGAGCTACCAGGGAGGACGTGGTCGTGACTTTGGTCGTGGTCATAGCCGCGAGTCAGGATGCGGACATGACTTTGGACGTGGTTGTGGGCGTGATCCTACAACTGCCCATTATCCAGCATGCCTTCACTGTAAATGTTGGAACCATCCCTCTGAACGTTGCTGGGTGAAGTTTGGCATACAACCTAATGCCAACAGTGCCTATGAGACAGCTTCATATGAGGCATCCTATGATCCTACTGATGATATGCTTGAATGGTGCTCTGGTGGAGCACAGACTCCGTTTACAGCTCTTGAATATGCCCGTCTGTGACAACAACTGCAAACATCCAGCCCATCTAACAGTACTACTTCTACTCCACTGCTAGTATGGCTACTACTTCAGCTACAGTAGCCAACTTTATTTCAGAATCCATCTATGCTTGGACTATTGATTCAGGATCCTCTACACATTTGACGGGAGAAGGTAGTCTACTTACCTTCTCACAATCGTCTTCCTCTGTAAAGATTGTTTGGGTTGCTAACGAGGCTCATTCACCTGTTACTGTTGTTGGCACAGTCGAGTTTTCCTCGAAACTCCAACTAACTGAAGTTCATTGTGCTCATGCTTTCTCGCTTAGTCTCTTATCTGTTCAGAAACGGTGTACTGAGCTTAACTGTAAAGTTATTTTTGATGAGTTCTGATGTTATTTTCCAGGATACCCGAACGAAGCATATTTTTGGTGGGGGACATGAGAAGAACGGGCTATATTACCTCGATATTCCATTTGATTCTAGCTTTGCAGACACGACATCTATCTCCGACGATCCTCTTCTATGACACATTCGCCTTGGTCACCCCTCTGCCAAGGCCATCTCCATGATGTTCCCTGAATTCTCTACGCTCAAGCCTTTTGAGTGTGAGGCAAGCCAGTTTAGGAAACATCATTGGGCGTCTTTTCCTGCACGTACCGAGCCTCGTCGTGAAGTACCTTTTTCTCTTGTACATTGCGACATATGGGGACCCTCTCCGGTTCGTACTCGGAGTGGACATAAGTATTTTGTTATTTTTGTTGATGATTATAATCGATCATCTTGGGTCTATTTGTTAAAGAAACGATCGTAGAATAATAATATTGTTAAAATTTTCTTTCAGTATGTCAAAAATATTTTCTCCTCTAGTATTCAAATATTTCACTCCGATAATGCATTGGAATTCACTCAACATGATTTGACACCCTTCTTTGCTTCCTAGGGTACCATCCATCAAACCTCATGTTTGTATACCTCTCAGTAAAATGGGGTAGCGGAACAAAAACTCCGAAATCTACTTAATATTGCTCTCTTCCTTCTCACTCAGATGAAAGTTCCTAAAAAGCTATTGGGAGATGTTGTTATTATTGTTGTCCATCTTATCAACAGGGTACCTTCTACATCTCTAAATGGTTCTACCCCTTTTGCATTATTGTATCTAAATGAGTCTCTGTTTCCTCTACCTCTCTGGATTTTTTAGTGTATTGCATTTGTCCATAACTTTCATACTGCAGACAAACTGTCCCCTCGTGCCATCAAATGTGTGCCATCAAATGTGTCTTTCTCGGTTATTCTCACACATAAATGGGTTATATGTGCTATGATCATGTTGGCCATCGATATTGTATATCTGCTGACGTAGCATTTTTTTGAACAGACTAGCTTCTTCACTTAGTCTGTTACATATATACCTTTGGATCTTCCTCCTCCACCTATTGTGTATAAGAGCAAGCATACTTCCACATTGGCACTTGTTCCATTACATGTCCCTTTGTTGGAGGATGATATGGCATCTTCAAGTGCCCCTACCATTACTGTCCCAAATGATCCTCAGGAGCTTCCCATAGCTCTTCATAGAACTAAGAGCTAATGTGTCGTTCATCCCATGTCTCATTTCACTTCTACTGCTATCTTATCATGTTCTGACAAGAGATATGCATATGCTCTTATGACTATTTTTGTTCCCAGAGACCATCACAGTGTCTTGCAGGATCATGGTTGGCGACAAGCAATGAATGAGAAGGTGGAAGCTCTCACTTCTAAAGGGGCATGGGATCATGTACAATGGTCTAAGAGGACTAGACATGTTTCTTGCAGATGGGTCTTCATGATTAAGCAATCACCAGATGGGTCTATTGATAGATTGAAAGCTATGCTTGTGGGTAAAGGCTTTACACAGACATATGGGTTGACTACTTCGAACTTTTTCTCCTGTTGCATCGATGGGCTCTATACAGACTATTCTTTCAGTGGCAGTCAATGAGTGTTGGCCTATCTTTCATCTCGATGTGAAGAATGCTTTCTTGTATGGCGATCTCGAGAAGAAGGTTTACATAATGCAACCTCCTGGTTACGAAGTCAAGGGGGAGTATGTATGTCGACTTCACAAGGCAATCTACGACCTAAAGCAGAGCCCGAGGGCATGGTTTGACAAACGTACTACCGAGATCAGCACTCTTGGCTTCAAACTCTGACTATTCTGTTTTTGTCAGAAGATGACCAACTGGTACGGTCATACTTGTTGTTTATGTTGATGATATGGTTGTTACTGGTTATGATGATGAAGATGTGCTAGAGACCAAGGCCTTTCTTCAAAAAGTCTTTGTCACCAAGGACCTTGGTCAACTTGGCTATTTTCTTGGCATAGAAGTATTACACACTAGAGAGGGACTTCATCTTTCATAAAGGAAGTATTGCCTGGACATCCTGACTGAGTCTGGATTACTTGGATGTAAGTCCTTTAGTATTCCTACAGATCAGAGAAAACACTCCACTCCCATTGATCATGTTTTCGAAGATGCTACCTGGAATATAATCCTGGTAGGCAAACTTATTTACCTTACTATCACTGGCTGGATATATCCTATGACGCAAGCAAAGCCAACCAACACATGAAGCAACTGTGTACAGTCATTGGCAGGAGGTTCTTCAGATTTTGCGCTACTTGAAGGAGTCATCAAGATGCGGCCTCTTCTATGGGGTAAATGACTACACTGATGTTATTGCATATGTTAATGAAGATTATGAGAGTTCACCTGAGGATCGTCGCTCTACTACTGTGATGGTTGGAGGAAATCTTATTACTTGGAGAAGCAAGAAGCAGACTGCCGTCTCTAAATCTAGTGCAGAAGCAGAATACAAAGCAATGGCTCTGGCTACCTATGAGATTACTTGGCTACTAACATTTCTACAGGAACCTGGTATTGTTGTCTCTAATCCTATTCATATATATTGTGACAACAAATCTGCTACATACATTGCTACGAATCATGTATTTCATGAGCAGACTAAGCACATCGAGATTGATTGTCACTTTGTTCGTGATGCCATACTAGGAGGAAGATTACTACTCCACACATCACGACAGATCTTCAGCTTGCAGATGTATTCACGAAGGCATTATCCAAGAACCGCCTCTCATGGATAACTTCCAAGTTGGGCATGATCGATAGATTTCTCTTATGGTATGTAACAGATTGTGGATCAACCCAAAGGGTTTCGAGTAGCTGGTATGGGTATTTGTGGTAAAACATAATCTTGATGGGTATGTGGCACATTACAAAGTCCGGTTGGTAGACAAAGGCTTACATAGACATATAGGGTTGATTTCTGTGACATGTTTTCTCATATGGCTCACTTATCTATCGTCGGGATTCTTATGCTAGTGCAGTGCATAAAGATTGGCCTCTTTATCAGCTTGATGTGAAGAATGCCTTTCTTTATGGAGATTTACAGGAGGTTGTCAACATGCAACCCCCATGCTCTGAGGTTCAACGAGGTTGTCTTTGTAACATCTCGGGCTTAGGTCCCCCTATCATTATCAATGAAAACTGACACTAACAACTTATTAGGTTCGAGCCTGATTTAAACCATTGGCAACCACTCAAAATGCTTAAGCCCAAGTTGTCAGGTATAATTCCCCACTCTTATACCACGCTCTCACACTTTGTGAGTTTAGATGTAGGACTATTTTTATAGTGTTACAAAGTTCCTCACTTAAATTCACACGTCATCGTCTTCGATATGCATGCATATACATCTACGCATGCATATACACCCACACATGCACAAACATCTACATACGCAGACGCATACCCACACACGCACATACAACTACACATAAGCATGCATACACACATGTGCGTGCAAACATACACACACAAACACACACTTACTTACATGCATACATGCATATGGATGCATGGACATCCACAACCAAGTACCCATGCACTTGCGCTTGCGCACTTTTACATGCATCTATGAGCATGCACATGCACATATACACATGCACATGCATGGGCATACACACGTTCATATCCACACGCACATGCGCATGCATGCGTGCGCTCAAGCACACATGTGTTCGAGTGTGTACATGCACACACTCAAACTTATGTAGGCATGTACATGCATACCCACACATAAACACATAAATTCGTGCATGCACACAAAGGGTGAAACCTAGAATTGCATTGTGAGCAAAATGAATGTAGTTTTTCATTTTCAGTTTCTAAGGTTGAGATAATCGTTTCACATATATTGTTTAATTATAAGGTTACAACTTAAAATCATGAGTTCATATGATTATTCTACCTCCTATCATTTCACATTGGATAATAATCATCTTAATTTACATTTAATTTATTGCTTAGTTACTTGGATTTTTAGAGTTTGTCTATTCTTCCTTATAATGAAATATTGCATGAAATCCCAAATTTTTAATTTATACTTCATGTAATATGAATTTCTTCCGATCTCATGGTCAAGAAATCTTAACAACAATGATTATATGTTTTAAATGAGTTTATTTTTTATATTGAAGGGAAAAGAGATAAATTTATAATAAAACCATACTATAATATATTTTCTAAAATTGCAATTTTAGACTTCAAAATCATCATAATTGAACATTATGAGGAATATAAAATTGAGATATTTTAATTATATAGTAAATAAATGATCAAAATAAATATTTTTCATTGTAATCTAGATGTCTGTCATCAATTACTTACACTTTCATGTTTGTGTCTTAGATAGTAATAATGCGTTCAAATAATGGAAAAAGCCTTCTCCCAATTTAAGTAGGGTCAGTTACATGGATTCTTGTCAAATCCATGTTTGAAAGATTCAATGTTTTTTACGCTGGTTGTCAGATACCAAACGAACCCACCTCAAGGGGGGATTTGAACCATGTCTTTTGGGTGGTAGGCACTAGGGCAGCAAAAGGACTGATGCAGATACAGATATAGGTGTTACCATATCCTTATCCATTTTTAAATCCAAATACAAATGTGGATACGGATTTTGACAGATACAAGAACTATTTTACCCTATCATTATACAATGAATACGGATGTAAAACAAATATTGATCGCATACAAAAAATATTAGAAATACTACATAGATTAGCTTAAATATATATGTATTGAATGCAATATACATGATATAGATATTCTAAATTCACTCATATCATAATAATTACATCAAATATGATAAAATCAGTATAAAATTATGTTATATATGCTTAAAACGGATATACAGATACGGATGTTTGCGGATGTCAAAGTGATATCCATATGTATATCCATTTTAAAATTGTTGCGAACTGCAGAAGCACACATAAACAAGATCAATCACGCAAGCACTAAGACACGGATTTACAAGATTTACCCCTAATTGGGTTATGTCCTTGGGCAACGACGATTGATTTTCACTATGTAGAGAAGAAGAAATACAGAGAATACAAAGATCCTTAACCATAGGAGAGTTTATATATTACTCATGTACAGATGGATCCCAAAAACAAACGCATCCATATACACATATACAAATAGAACCACTCATAAGAAATTTCATAGAGGGTGCTGCCCCTACACCCCCGCAGGGGGGAGCGCACCCGTCTTGTTGGGGTATGGTATGACTAAAGGGGGTGCATACGGTGATTCCTCAACCTGTATTAGATGGTTAGGGTTCAAAGCATATCAACAATCTCCACCTTGAATTGAATCCTCTGAGAAGTTTTATCAAGCTTCAGTGTGCCGCCGCCAGCCCCTCTTTGGGGGTACTACCAACTGTCGACATTGAGCAAGTCCAAACATTGTTTGAATGTACTCCTAAGAACTGCCTTTATGAACACATCAGGTGGATTATCTATTGCACCGACCTTCTTCACCTTAATCCTCTTCTTAAAACGAATGCAGTGATATATGAGATCAATGTGCTTGGTCCTCTCATGATGCACATGATCCTTGGCTAAGAATATTGCAGTGAAACTATCACAATATACTATAGCTTGATCTTGTTGTAGATCGAGATCTCCAATTAAGCCCTTCAACTAGATGCCTTCCTTTTCAGCTTTTGTCAAAACCTTGTATTGTGCCTCTATGGCAGACAAATTAATTGAGGGAGCCTTCCAACTGATGGCAGAAGTCCTCAAAGTGAAAACGTAGCATGTCATTGATCTCCTCCCATCAACATATGCATCATAATATGAGTATGAGTATCCAGCAACCGAACACTCTGAATCACTTCTGTAGATGATGTCAATGCTTGATGTTCCTCTTAGATAGTGGAAAATCTGCTTGACTGCATGCCAATGCTCCTTCCCTGGATTTCCCATGAATATGCTAACAATGCTCACAACATAAATAATATCAAGTCTTGTGTATACTACGGCATACATAAGACTCCTAACTACGCTGGAATAGATAACATGTGGCATGTTCTTTTTCTGTTTCTGATTGAGGTACGAAAGAAATTGAGGGATGAATATTCACGGCAGATGGAGTACCTAGAAGTTTGGTTGTAGACGTCTCGAATCTCATTGGAACTTTCTCAATGTAGTTCTTCTAAGATAAGAAAAGCTTCTCATCTGCACGATCCCTAATGAACTCCATCCTCAAAATCTTCTTCGTCGCACCAAGGTCCTTCATGTTAAATTCTGAATTAAGGAGCTTCTTCATATCGTTTATGGTACTCCTGTTCTTGGCAGCAATCAACATGTATGTCGACGTACGGGAACAAATAGATAAAGGAGCCATCCTTTACCTTGTTGTAGTAAACACAACAATCATATGAGCTCTTGTTGAACCCATGATCAATCATGAAGCTGTCAAACTTCTTGTACCACTGCCTGGGAGACTGCTTAAGCCCATACAAGGACTTCTTCAATATGCATACATGGTCTCCCTTGCCTTGAAATGTGAATCAATCTGGTTGTCCCATAAGAATGTCTTCTTCGAGTTCACCATGCAAGAAAGTAGTCGTCACATTTAATTGCTCAGCTCAAAGTCTCGATGTGCTGCAAGAGCTAGTAGCACACTGATGGATGGATGTCTTACAATGAGAGAGAATATCTCGTTGTAATCCACACCTTCCTTCCGACTGTACTCCTTAGCAACTAGGCGTGCCTTGTATCTGATGCCTTCACTACTAGAGATTCTTGTCTTTTTCTTGAAGATCCATTTGCATCCAACGACCTTCCTCCCCTTTGATAAGTTGACAAGCTCCCATGTTTGATGTAAAGAGACCACACCTCCTCACCCATTGCAACAATCCATTACCTAGATTCCACCCCCGTTATAGCCTCCCTGTAGGTGGAGGGATTTGGAGACTCTGCCCCCTCCGTAACATTTAGTGAAAATGCAACCATGTCTTCAAATTCGTATCTATGAGGCGGATGTATCTCTCTACAGAGCCGATCGATAGCAACACTTGGTTGCATATCCTCTAGTTGCTCAGCTTCAGACTGTTCAGCGACAGCCTGATAAGAAGTGGTGTGATCAACTATGTGATCACTACTTAGTAGGGATGAAAACGGTTGGATTTACAGGTATAAATATAGGTATAATCATATCCTTATCCATTTTAAAATACGAATATGAAGGTGAATACAAATATTGACGACTGTGAAAAATGTATTACCATATCTTAAAAACAAATACAAATATAAAAAGAATACGAACCGGATATGAAAAGGAAATATTTTATAGATTAACTAAAATATACATGTTTAGGATGGTTTACATATAAAATAGATATACTAAATATATTCATCTCATAACAATTATATTAACAATAACAATGGTGAATGCAATCAAGAAATTTTATTACTCGCAATTGTAAATAAACATATGATTGTATTTATGTACTAAAATGTATATACGAATACGAATGTGAATATTCACGAATGCCAAATTGATATCCATATTCGCATCTGTTAGAAAATCGAAAGCGGAAGCGTAACATGGAAAAGATAATAAAGAACAAAATAAGAACGGGATTTTTACGTGGAACCCTACTCCGTGAGGAGCGGGATGAAACCACGGGAGAAGCCCTCAACGGGGCGTGTTTGTCTATTGACTTTCTCAATGAGTACATGAGGTCTGGGGCTCCTTATATAGCCTCTCCAGAGCCTCCGAGTCCCACCACTGCACGATGTGGGACAAAACACTGGATGGAGGTAAATGGATCTCCTCCAGGATCCATTTACCCTGCTACAACTCAATAGGCGCATACAACTTATGCTCCAACAGCATCCACTTTAAAACAAATACAAATACAAATGTCAAAATATACATAAAAAGAATTCGATAACGGATCCGATACAAATATATTTGTACTCGTTTTCATCCCTACTACTTGGTGTCAGTTTGAACTCCATATGTCTGTGCACATCATCACTTGCCCCTACATCAACAGACTCACTGCTCGAGCGAAGCATATAATTTTCATCAATTGTAACATTCCTGTCAACAATAACTCTATGCTCAGAAAGGGAACAGATTATGTACCCCTTTACTCCAGCACAATATCATGTAAATACCCCTCTCTTCGCCCTTGGTTCTAGTTTTCCTTCACTAACTTTATAATAAGTAGCACAACCAAAGACTCGTAAAACAGAATAATCAGCATGATTACCATACCATACCATACATCTATGGGTGTCTTGAAGTTAATAGCGGACACAGGACTCCGAATCACCAATTAACAAGCTATATTCACATCTTCAGCCCGGAATGCTCTACCTAGTGCAGCATTAGAGAGCATGCACCTTGCTCTCTCCAGAAGCATCATGTTCATTCGTTCTACAATTCTGTTCTGTGAAGTTTGGTTCTCCATTAATATCTTCCACTGCCTAAAGATCTGAAATGCCTTGCTCTTGTGCTTCATCATGTACATGCAACCACCTGGAGTAATCATCAATGATAGACAAAAAATACGTGACACCTCCCAAAGATGGGACCCATGATAGACCCCAACAATCAACATGGATGTAGTCGAGTGTCTCCTTCGTCTTATGAATAGCTTTGTTGAATTGCTTCATGTGTTGTTTCTCAGACACACGATGCTCACAGGACTCTAGCTTGGATCCCTTGAGATCTTCAATGACACCCTTCTGATTGAGGGTATTCATCCCCATATGACTCATGTGTCCCAGTCGTATATGTCATAGTTTTGAATTTGATTTTACAGCTTGGGACAATACTATAATAGAACACGTAAAATCAGACCCATACACGACATATAGGGTATTCTGCTTGTTTCCCTTAATGACAACCAACCCAGCTTTGGCAACCTGCATAACTCCATCGTCAGCGATGTACCTATATCCCTAAGAGTCCAAGATTCCAAGGATACCGGGTTCTTTCTCAGATCAGGAACATAGCATACTTTTGGCATCGTCCTCACGACTCCATCATGCATCTTGGTCTTTACAGAGCTGATTCCTACAATCTTGCATGGTGCATCATTCCTCTTGATGACGTTTCTACCATCTACCTTCTTATAGGTGCAGAACCAATCTTCATTAGGAGTTATATGGTAAGAACAACATGAATCACCAATCCATGAGTTATCCGTCATCTTCTGATCTTTAACGGTGAGAACCAGATCATCTTCGAAGTCTGTGACTCCCTGAACCACAACAACAATCGTATCTTTCCCTTTCTTCTTCGGGCAATCCTTCTTCCAATGTTCCGGTTTCTTGCAGTAATTATAGATGTCCTTAGAATTGTGATTCTTCAACTTAGGCATCTACTTTTTCTTCTTCACGTAGCCAGATTTGGCATGATTCTTTTCATGAGTCATAACCAAATCTGCAACATTAGAGTCATGCTTCCTGGTAGTGATATGCGAAAGTTCATGCGTATGTAGACTCATACGAACTTCCTTTAGGGTTATTGATTCTCTTCCCACAATAAACGATTGAACAAAATTGGCATATGACAAGGGAAGAGAAACCAACAAAATTAATGCAGCACCCTCATCTTAAATCTTAACATCTACGTTTTTTAAATCCATCAACAATGTATGTAAGTGTCGTATATGTTCTTTAAGAGATGTACCCTTCCTGCATGAGGAGAAAGAACAAACATTGCTTCAATAACAACTTATTGGTCAAAGACTTTGTCATGTACAAACTTTTGAGTCTCAACCACTCGACCGTGGAATCCTCATCGGTAACCTCTGCGATAATCTCGTCTGTCAAACATAGCATGATCGTCGAGTATGTCTTCTCTTTCTGCACCATCAATCGGAGAGTTCGAAAGTCTTCACCCTCTCCTGCTCCAACGATGCACAGATGCCATGCTACTTCAGAAGGGCACGCATCTTGATCGGCCATAGACTGAATCCATTACTCCCTGTGAACTTTTTGATCTTCAAATTGTTTGATGTCATCATGCTTGATGATCCTGACGAAACCCGATGCTTTGATACCAGTTTGTTATGAATTGCAGAAGCACGCACAAATAAGATCAATCACGCAACCACAAAGACACACATATTTACAAGGTTCACCTGTAACTGGGCTAAGTCCTTGGGCAGTGACGATCAGTTTTCACTATGTGGAGAAGAAGAAAATATAGAATATATAGAGAGCCCTGACCTAGGGAGGTTTATATACAACTCCCGTATAGACGAATCCCAGATACAAGTAGATCCATATACCCGAATACAAATAAAAACACTCATAAAAATTTCACTGGGGCCCTGCCCCCATACCCCCGTATGGGAGAGTGCACCCGTCTTGTTGGGGTATGATACAACATGAGGTGTTGTATGTGACAGTTATTCAAACTGGGTCAATGGTTAGGATTCAAGGCATATCAACAAAAAGAGATACGGTATGGATGTTAAAATTTGTGTAAAACAGATATGGTAGAAGATTGAATACAAATTATCCGCATCCATTTGCATCCCTAGTAGGCACAATGCTCTACCACTAGACCATTGAAGTGGATAATGATATGTTTAGATAATGAATGATAATTAAAGTGAGATAATGGATAAGTGAGGTATGTCTATCATTGTTATATTGTTGGTTTTGGGGTGATAAGCAAGTGAAAGATATTGCATATATGAATATAATGGATGATGTAATCACAATATAACTACTTAACCTCGGATAACTTCTCTCAGGATAAAAAGTCCCTTAATCACGAGATAGGAGGACAAAATCCACATCTAAACAAGATCTAAAAGAATAATATGATTTAGTATCATAATGAAGTATGAATAAAGAAAAAGAAATAATCTTAATGTTGCTAGTTTTATGCCTCAAGGGGCGATCCATTTGGGCAAGGGGGAGGGGCGATGGCCTCCTCCATGGGAATGTCTAGTTCTACCACTGCATACATGCAAACATGCATACACACCCACCCTCGTATGCACGCACCTACACATTGGCACATGTACCTACGCTCACGCATCCATGTGCACACACACACACACGTACAAATACACATACATGCACCCCCACCCCATCGTGCACATGTACACACGCAACACACACGTGCACAGATGCATGCAAACACACATACATAGTAGGAGTAATCACAATTACTAAATATTGTGTGATTTACTGCACATTAAGAATATTTATCTCAACTTTCTATAAGCTATATCACCCACTCACAGCAGGAATAATTGCAATTACAAATATTGTGTGATTCACAATACATTAAGAATCCTTATATGTGCCTTTTGTAAGCTATAAATAGGATGTTTCAATTGTGTATGTGCTATTCTTAGCATGAGGTAAGAATAGGATTTAACAACCTTGATAATTCTGAATCTCTATTTCTATGAAGAGGACATGCATTAAGAAAAACTATTGAATATTACTCTACGGAAAAGATTGGCATCTCATCTGTGGAGATTACACAACAGAGTGAAGAGAAAAATATCGAATAAATGACTTGTCTTATTCAATGGGTCTAGTGTTTCTTATATAACTTGAAACCATAGAAACTTAAAAGAGAAAATTACATAAATGCTCCATATGGGTTACATGACTCAATAACTATAAAGAGAAATAACCCATTAACTCTAACACTCCTCCTTAAGTTAGAGTGTGTGTGTGTGTGTATCGATCATGCCCAACTTGAATATCATACACGAGAGACGTTTCTTCGGTAGCGCATTCATGAATATATATGCAAGCTAAAAATCTATGGAGATATGAGTAGTAATTTTCCCTCCCTGTACTGCATCTCGAATGAAGTGACAGTCAACTTCAATGTGCTTAGTCCACTCATGAAAAACCGGATTAGGTAGCAGACTTGTTGTCACAATATAAAGGGTTGGGAATCATAGTATGAAGTCCAAGTTCTTGTAGAAAGGAGACAAGCCAGGTAATCTTACAAGTGGCTTGGGCCATCGCACGGTATTCTGCCTCTACATTCGATCTAGAAACCATTGTCTGCTTCCTATTATGCCATGTAACAAGGTTGCCACCAACAAACATAGCATAGCATGTAGTAGATATTCGGTCCTCAAGCGAACTGGCATAATTTGCATCGACATAAGCGGAGCCATCAGTATGGTTATTGACCCCATAGAAGAGACCTCGCCCTAAAGATTTCTTCAAATACCTAAGGATCAGAAGAACATCCTGCTAATGACTATAGAGAAGTCTCTTCATATAACAGGCATCTATGTTGATGATATGACAGTTATTGGTGATGATAAAGTTGGTATTTCAGAGACCAATACCTTTATCCAGAAGGTGTTTGTTACGAAGGGCCTTGGTCAACTCTTCTAATTTCTTGGAATTGAGGTGATACGCACTACAGAGAGATTACACCTATCACAACGGAAGTATTGCTTTGGTATTCTTACAAAGGCTGGATTACTTGGATGCAAACCATCTGGAATCCCTACAAAAGTGTGAAAACATTCTACATTTACATATATGGGTTTGAGGACACTACACAATATAGAAGCCTAGTGGAAAAAATACTCTACCTTACTGTCATTAGGCCAGATATATAATATATTGTGAGTAGAGCAAGCTAGAACATGGAGAAACCTCTCTATAGTCACTGACAAGATGTTCTTTTGATCCTTCGATATTTGAAGGAATCTCCAAGGCAAGGCCTTTTCTATAGTGTTTGCAAATTTTCGTTTAGGCATCGATTTAGCTCTTAAGATTATCAATATAGTAAATTGTACTCAATGTAGCCATGTGTAATGTCCTGGGCTTAGGTCCTCGGACAGTTATCGACGAAAATTGACCATGACAACTTATTGCATTTGGACCCATACTTTGCAAGTTTTAGATGTGGGACTATGTTTGGAGTTGTTATAATTAATCTCCACTACTTATACTTGCAATGTCTTCATAGAGATATAGCCCATCACTTATTTCAAGTAATAGTGGCAATTGCACGCTCTAGGTTTATGCCCCCTCGGGTAGCTTCCATCGAAGATGGTCGAATGCGCTTTGGGTAGAGGACCTTGAACTAAAGAGAGAAGTTGTGGAAGTAAATAGTCCAACCTTTATTTGATTTTATAAGTGCTAAAGCACGTTCCCCGAGGTTTGCAAGCAAGCTTTTTGGCCAGATACACATATCAGACAAAAAGAGATGCTACGTGGACAGGGACATGGGATTCTCTTCTGCATTTGTGGTCGCTCTTGACAAGAAAAAATGCAACAATACAATTGCAAAATGGTTCCCCAACAAGAACATATATTCCTTATTTATTAAAATCTAGGATTACAAAGATTACCAACGCGGTAGTAGTTTTTTTTATGTGGATGCAAGTAAGATGCTCTTGACATTGGTTCATGACATGGAAATCGCAGAAATTGGATCTGTCAGAGGAATTCATTTTATCCAGACCACAAAGTACATATCCCGGGGTTCCAGTTTCCTGGATGACAGCATATCCAAGGTAACATGTTGTTTTGTTCTTAGACGAAATCTGATGCACATTCTGCCTCTAAGTTCTCGAACTCCCTCAATCAATCTCCGCAATTTTCACCACTAGTTTCAAACATTCTGGTTTCTTTATTATTTCAAGAGCATTGCTTATATCAGACAACCCAATTTCGTCTGTTACCATCCCACCAAGAAAAAGCTCCTGCAACAAATGCTTAGAATCATTAGAATCTTTCTATAATAGTTAATTGGTTTCAATCATTTTTGGCTCTTTCCCGTATGTACCTTGTAAACCTGGAATATATGTATGCACATAAGAAAAATGCTTGTATATAATCTTCAGTTTCTTTACAGCAAATATACTCCCGACACATAATCTCGATTGGAAGTATCATGCATTTTCTCACTTGATAAAGATAATTTTTAATATTTAGTGATCACAATAAAGATCCTAGAAACGTGCAAGGAGATTTAACTAACTGACCTCATCTGCACATTTACTGAAAATGGTGGGAAGATCAGATTGAGTCTTAATTCCTCCGAATAGACAACCTTTCAACGTCTTACCTGAAAGAAGATCCCCGAGGACAACTGTTGCTGTATGACTGCGTTCTACTCCCACAATAACTGCCATTCCTTTTCCCTGACATGATCATATAGACATGGAAAAGATTTAACTGTATGAAATTACTCAGCATTGAATAATGCCAGGTTGATCTGCAACATATAAGGATACCGGTATCGTTGCTGCTAATGCTTCGCTTACAAGCTCCACCGCCCCGGTGCACTCAACACAGTAGTCTACTCCCAATCCATGCGTGATTTCCTTGATTGCTTCTGAAATAGTTTTGTTCTCGATATCTTTTGGGTTTATGAATTCCGTCATGCCCATGTCCTCCGCTAAATTCTTTCGTGCATTGTTCAAATCCACACCGATGATTCTTGCTGCTCCAAGCGATTTCGCTCCACTCACAGCCTGTATGAATTGCTAGCTTAAACTTCATTCTTAAGCTAAACAAATAACCCGGTGACACAATAAACAAATTGATCTGATTGTGGTGCAAACGTCTATTTTTTTTTATGTACATAAGGACACACCCACTTAAATGGTTTGGTTGTAGTGCAGTGTGCCTACCACCCAAAAGACCAGGGTTCAAATACCCCTTTGTGGAGGTTGCATTAGATAGTCGACAACCAACGTAAAAAATAATCGAATCTTTGAACATGGATTTGAGCAAGAATCCATTTGGCCAACCCTACTTATAGAGGGAGAAGGCTTTGCCATTTTTTTGTATGTACATAAGGACCATATTCAGTCTTACCCCCAAGCCAACAGCTCCAAGCCCAAAAACAGCAACAGTTGAGCCCTTCTCAATGTTGGCTTGCTTCCAAACAGCGCCAAATCCAGAAGAGAAGCTGCATGAGAGGAGGCTTGCGCACGACAATGGCACCCTCGTGTCGACCTTGGTTACATAGTTGGTGTTCACTACCGTGAATTCACAAAGTGTGGAACAAGTAAATGCGTGATAGAGCTTCTGCCCCCTTACAGACATCCTTGAGGTGTTATCAGGCATGAGGCCATGCAGTGTAAGAGGATATCTTAGGCACAGATTTGTTGTGCTGGATAGGCAGTTCGGGCACTCTTTGCACTCTCCTAGATAGGTTGGAATGACGATGTCCCCTTACTTCAAGCATGTCACACCTTCACCAACACTCTCTACTACCTGCAAGAGGAATGTGCTTAGATTGTAAATGAAGCGATAGGCAATCACAATATCCATACCAGGAAAAATGTATAATTGCTCAGAAATTTTGTAAGTTTCTCCATATATGATCACTGGTCTTTCCTATATAGGAGGATATGCCTCTCAGTCTCTACTTGATGTAGAATGTCTCAAGCCAACCTCTCGTGGCAAAAGGTTAGGGATGATTCATGGTATTGACTAAAACCTTATGTTGACAAAAAAATTCACAGGAACGACTCATTGCAGCGAAGAATAGGGCACAAGGTATAAAGATTTATTTAGAAATTCCATGTTGATTAGAGGATGAAAAACAGCAAGCAAAGACAGAAATTCTACCATACATAAGACATGCTAAAACCGTGAGAAACAACACTCTCTTGGAAGAACTTGCAGGGTGTGCCATGGTTAAACTCTGACATGCTTATACAGGACGGAAGAACACTCCTTGTCGAACCAATACATAGTTGGATCTTAGAATCCTTACCTCTCGAGCTCAACCATTATAGGATCATCAAGATCCATTTAAAATAACAAGTCAAGTCCCGATTGGTGGAAGAATCGAAACTTTCATGTCCAAGAACAGGTTTTTTAACGAGTTTTGAGGAGCGGATATAGGCTGCAAGGTAACGAGTCAGAAACATTTTGACTCATTTCTTCAAGAATTGGGTAATGGCAAGATTGGAATCCAGGTCCTTATTCAAGAGGAATTCGACACAAATCTTCATTATGCACGTACATGGAGACCCACGCAAGAAAAACACTCACTTAGGAACAAGAACTCAAACAATTAACAAGTAAACCAGAATTTAAGCCAGACAGAAGATAATAGCATGTAGAAAATAGGCTCACCCTACTCCTTCATGTCCCACAATTCTCGGGAATAATTCCTGCAAAATTAGAAAATGCAAACCTTAGTGAATTGCTTGTTTCAGCCAACAAATTTCTGAGAGTTGACCTTGCACTCACCACGGGGAATGCATCCAAGAAGAGAATATCAGTATGGCAAATGGATGCGCGAAGCAACCGCACGCGAACTTCGTCCTTCTGCGGAGGATCTACCTGGATTTCCTCCACCTTCAGTCCCTCCCCCAAGGCCCCAACATACGGCACCTGCACACAAACACAAAAGGCGATACTCTTCTTGACTAAATACGGACTTTTTCGAACTGCCATTTACCTCTGCAAGTTATCGTCTGAGAGCTCTGCAGGGACATGTTTGGCTCTGTGAATCCTCACATTTGCTCAAGTCGAGTATACAGATAAGGGTTTTGTGGGAAGGAAGGAAGGGTGTGGAGTTGACTAAAGAGGTCCTATGGCAGCATATTGTTTGGTAATAATATAGATAGGATTTTCTCCGTCGAAGATCTAAGATCTATAACCGCAGCAACAAATTCTACGTACTTGAAAGAGGTGAATTCGACAGAGCATCTCACTTGCGTCCCTGAATCTACGATTTATATTGACCGACAACACACGTACACAAAACCCCCCTCATTTTTCTTGACAATATAATTTAGCAAGGCATATTAAAATAAAGGGTTTTTATCACTTGTGTCCCTCCGAGATCTCCTAATTTCAGTTATGCCCCTATCTTTTTTATTTTTTTTTGACGCTCAATGCCCCTATCTTTTTAGTAATATCAGTTGTGTCCCTCACTTCTTGCTAATCTATCACTTGTGCCCCTCGGGTTAGTGACCGTCCATAACCAACACAGACAGACGTTAACTTCAAGGACACATGTGGAATTAAATTTTAAAAAAGAGACAAAAAAGTCCTCTTCTTCCTCCCTTATCTTCCTCCTCTCCCATCCTCTTCCTCTTTCTCTTTTCCCCCTCCTTGGCCACCTGCACCTCCCCCCCCCAGCTCGCCAGCCGCCGTCAGCATCTGCGATCCCACCTCGCTCATGCCAGCTCTAGTCTTCCCCAGGTCGGCTTCCCCCCACCCCCCACCCCCCTTCTCCTCCCTTAGCTTCCCCCACCGCCACCAAGCCAACCTTCCCGCCTTCCCTCTGCGCACCTCCTCCGACGCCATGTACCCCACTGTGCTCACCACCTTCATTGCCTCTAGCACCACTCCGCGCGCCTGCACCTACGTGAGCCCGACGTCCCCAAGCCTTCCCACCATCTCCCAGCCCGAGCACCTCTCCCTTTGCCCCAAGGTCATCCCCCCACCCCCACACCTCCACCCAACCTGTGTACCTCCCCCTTTGCACCTACACCCCTCTCCCCAGCCCCGAGGTCCTCCCCCCGCCCCCGGACCTCCACCCAGCCCGGGGATTCCCCCCCCCCCCCCCCCGCCCTGAGGCCTTCCCCTCTGCCCCTGCATGCCTCTCCCCTGCCGCGAGGTCCTCTGCCTGCCCCCACACCTCCACCCAGCCTGGGCGACGCCGCTGCACGCCCCGCCCCGAGCTTCTCCCCCTCCGCCGACGGCGCCCCTTCGTCGCACTGTCCTCCAAAGCCCGCGGGCTCCAGACTGCAGATGTCGCACCCCCGCGACTCCAACGCACCACCGGCCCAGGCCGTTCTCTGCCCGCATCAACGCAGCCCAGCGCCGCTTGTCGCGCGCTCCACCTCCATGACGCCAGCTCCGCCGGTGGCCCTCCTCCCGTGCCTCCGCGCACGAAAGCCCCACCTGCAACCGAACCACTCCGCCCTCCGCACCAACGGCGCCGCAACCTCTCCAGATCCTCTGATTTTATTCTGACCATAATACCCTTCTTAACCACACCATGGTTTGAATAAACCATGGTTGTTTTAATTTTTTTGACAGTTAATCTAACGGAAGGGCACAAGTGATAACTGAGAAAGAAGTGAGGGGCACAATTGATATTACCAAAAAGATAGGGACATAACTGAAATTGTGAAATCTCAAAAGGGCATAAATGATAAAAACCCTAAAATAAAGTCACTTACGGTTCATTATTAATGTCAAACTGGGTGTATGAGAATATGTAAATTTCGCTAGCATATCCCCGACATGTAATCAATATTTCGCTCATTTTGGTCAAAATCATGAAAATGCAAAGAAGTCCTGTCAAATTTCATTGTCGTGGTTTCGATTTGGCCAACTTGAGGAAATAGAAATATCTCATTTGAGAGTCAGACATTTGTGTGGCCACGCTATTTGTGGATAAACGGGCGTGATAAAGAATCTAAGCTACATATGGCGTTGGTTAATTTAGTATCATTTTGTATTCAGATTTTGTGGATCTATCTATTTGGGCGAATCCATTTTAATATTGTTATGCAAGCTTCCTTGGGGAGCGTTCGGGAGCGGGATACGAGAGGAGGGATTAAGTTGTTATATACCTTGTTTCTATTAGAGATAGAAATTTGTGGGATAAGGTGGTATAGATGGTAGTTATGTGCCCTTCTCTGTTCGGTTGGCAATGTGAGGATACAAGATACGAGATACAAGTTAGGTATTTATGTTGAGTGTATTTGGTCCACCTATCCATATAATATGAACTCGGTAATGGAAAAACGACAAATGTCGTCAAGGAGATGTACGTTTCTGGATCTGTAGCAAGAAGATATTATTATTATTATTATTTGTTCATTTCATTCATATCTACAACTAATATAACACACAACATGCGAAGATACTGGCGGTCAAGCCTCGCCACCGATGCGGCTTCTCATCCATGTCCAACATTGTCGCACGTGATCAGTTCGAGTGGTCATCATTGCGAAGAGGTATTTGTATGATCTCTCGCCTCATACCTGCCATCGGTTTAAATTAGGATTTCACAATCATATAAATAAAACAATCACCATATACCATTACAAACGAAAGAAATGATGAAAAATCAAAGTGATTCTGATATTGACTTCACTCAACTTGCCAACTCAATAATGTGCACACATCCATATCCAACATCGCCACAAGCGCTCAGTTCACGTTGAATCAACAAAGAGACTTAGCATTACGTATAAACACACTACATAATATAAAAAGGGTATGGTGGTTTGCAGACATAGACATGAGTATGGCATTAAGTACACATGAAAGTAAACTATTATTATAAATCAGTGCATCAATATTCAGATGATGGTTTAGGAAGCACTCCACATCTCTACTACCAGACGGGCCCGTAGGATCGCTCCCTCTCTGATGTCCTCATTTCAAACATGAACATCATCTTCCTTACTTTATTGAACAAATCATTACCACTTATGGTTGTTTGTCATCCTATGGTCTACTTCTCCCAGGTGTATGTACTAAAGATACTGACCATCTCCTTGCACTTGTCGTATAAAGTTGTTTATGATGCAACGAGCGACTACAACAATCACCTGCTTGGTAAAGTTTTAGAATGGTCGCTCTTCAATGACCATAGGCTAAATAAGAGAATAGACTGCTTCATGTAAAAACAACAATACAATCAAGATAAATCTATGATTTATCATCATATTATATATTTATTATCCCTTTAGCTTGAAGAAACCAAGAAGATTCATGATTAATTCACTAACATTAACTTATTAACCTCGGTAAATAACTAGCCATGATTATTGTATATAATTAACTTGGTTATTGTTCTGTATTTTCCGTGTTTCTTAATATCAAAAAAATACCATAAAAATTAGTTTAACTTTGTATATATTTTTTGTGATTATTTATAAATCAAAACAGTAAAAAATAACAAAAGAAATGAAAATAAGAGTTTTTAAATCCTTTTGAAAAATACTTACAAAATTATAATATGTATATATGACCTATTTTGACTTTTTGCCTAACATGAAACTTGTGGACTTCAAAAAGATCTACAAATTTAATGTTTTATACTTTTTTATTTGAGGCATGTGTGTATTTTGTTTTTATCTATCTTCAATTTTATCTCCATCATTTTTCCATTGGACCACGTGGCGTCCCTAGGGTCACCCACATTACCCGCTCACTTCCCCCGTCGTTCATCGCACCTAATGGATTTAATATGGATTGCCCCTTCGTGCTCCTCCTTGGGCCATTGGATTGCATGATCCAACAGCTCCCACTCCTTCGTTTGCCTCTGTAATGCCCGACCACCCACGATCACATCATCGCATATCCTCCTTCTTCCAATTCTTCAAGCCACATCAGCCCTTCGCTCCAAGTCACTCCCTCACGTCGATGTAGCCCTAGCACTACTCTCTCATGCCCTAACCCTAGATCCGTGTCCCACTCGTTATTCCATTCCATATGGTTCTACAAAACCCATCGTTACACCTCCTGTAACGACCATCTCCTCCCTCAAAAGCACCACCACTGCCATCCTCGCACCACATCCGCTCTAGGGTATGCAACCTCACGATCCTATCTGAGTCCTGAGTGATAGTTAGTGGCAAAAATTGAGAGAGAATACGATACTTCTACGTCGGAATGATACTTGGTCGTCTGACCAAGTAGCAACTCTACCTCCAAGCTACTCGAGCTCAGCCCTTTGTAGAGGCTTAGAGCAACGACCTAGGAGCTTCCAAGCTCTGAACCCAGGCTGAATCCTCTACCCCCGGTCGACTTTGCTTTCTTTGGGTGATCCCTTTCTTCACTTTTTCTCCATTTTATTCATGTTCGCACACACGCCTTCACTTCACTTCAGCCACGCCCTCCGTCATCACTTTGCAGTCTTCGTGCACCCCTCACCTTATCCTCTTCGCTTCTCCATGACCTTTCCTAGATCAATCCATCACATTCCTTGCAAAGGGTGGCGACCCATTAAGGCTCCAGCTCTCCCACCTTTGCAGAGCCCTCACCTCGCCTCATTTCCTATCCAGATCGGACCCTCATTGCTTCGGCTATGCGCTGACCCCATGCAAGTGGAAGCAACACTTCATTGGTCGGAAATTCAACGAAGCTCCAGCCTCAATATTCTTCTCCGATGTGCTTGCAAGGGTGGAACACTTCAGACCTTCATAGAGTTCTGCGAGGTCACATTCTTCATCGCCGGGCCTTCCAGAAGGTGCTCGGACCTTCAAATACTATGCAAGAGCAAGGAGGAGCTCATAGAACTTAGTTGGAGCTATGCTCAATTGACGTCGCATCCAAAGGAGAGGAAAGAGCTTCGAGTAACAGTTGATGTTGGATCATATTGCCCCAATAAGATCTAACAGCTGAGATCATTTCCCAACCTCTGCCCCAAAGCAATAGTTCTGACCTGAGGGTCGGGCACCTAGTGATGAAACTGATCGAATACATATCGGATATCCTATTTCTATATCCATATTTGCTTCATCTCTATCGAAAACTTTCCCATCGCATAGACCTTTTTATTCTTGGCTATAGATACACGCTTATTATAAAATTGGACTTCAAAATCTTTTTTGAGCAGCACTGGGACAGATATCAGGTTCCGGCGTATCCCTGGGGCTTATAGTACATCATTCAGTACCATAATGTTATCCCCCAGGTCAAGTATGTACGTCCCAACACCTTCCACGTCCAGGTAGGTGTTGTTCCCCGTGAAGATCCTTTGTTCTCCTTTGCTCATCTCCTTGAAGTCCACCAGGCCCTTCTTCGTCTTTGCGACGTGTCTAGTTGCTCCAGTGTCGATCCACCATCCGTCACTATCTGTGATGACGGAGTTGCATTCCACGACAGTTGCGAATTTCATTTTCTTTTTACCTTTATTTTCAAGGTCCATTTTCTTTTTACCTTTATTTTCAAGCATTTTAGAATTTCCTGGCTTCTTCTTATCAGGGTAATTGACCTTGAAATGGTCATATTTGCCGCAAACGTAGCAAGAGCTACGTGGATATTTCCCACTCTTTCCCTTGAAATTCGCTTTGGAGGGGCCTAGCCTTTTCTTCACGTGTACGGAATTTACTTCTTCTTCTTCATCATCGACCTCAAAGATCTCAGCTTTTGATCTTTACTTAGAGAGGTCATGCTCAATTGCCAGCTGTGCAGGTAGGTCCGTCACGGACTTAATGTTGTTATTCATCCGTAGAGATGAGGCAACCATGTCGAATGACAATGGGAGACTTCCTAGTATGACTGCGATCTGCATCCTCTCCGGAATAGCGTAATCAGTAACCACTAGATCTTTGGACATCATAATTATCTTGTTCACACGCTCGAGGACGCTTTTAGATTCCTTTATTCTACACGAGTTGTACTTGTGTAGAAGAAGTTGGACGCTTACTTCCGACTTTGAGTGATATTTCTCCTCAACCGCGGTTCAGAGCTCGTAAGCTGATTCGCAGGTCTTAAAGACCCGAATCAGATTCAAATCCATGTGGATCAGCATGAAACTCCTATCCCTATTATCTATTTTCGCCCACTGTTCGCGTGACCTAATTTTCTCCATAGTTGGATTTTCAAATAAGGTTGGGTTGGGTTTGTCTATGATGGAGTGTATGCTATCGTGAAACAGGTCATAGTAAATCTTTCTACTCCACAACTCATAACTAGTACCGTTAAGGTACTCAATTTTTCCCACCTCAGTGGTAATTGTCTTACTTGTCTTTTTTGTTGATCAGGACGGTGTTAGGATTTCAGGGAAAAAATTGTGTGTTCTTCACGGCGGCGGACTGGAAGCCTAATGCCAATGGAGGAGCTAGACGGCGGCAACGAGGAAGCAAGGTCGAGGTCGTCGTGCTCTGATACTAGTCAAGGAACTGCCCGGTATGTCGTTGCGCTCTGCCTTTCCTTGAATGAGAGAGAGGGAGATGGAGAGAGGGAGGGAGAAGGGATTTGGGGTGGAAGAGGGAGGGGGCTCCCGGTTGGTGAGTGTGGATCCTTTGATGATCCATTCCCCTCCGAAGGAGGTATTTATAGGGCGTGAACGTGCTCGCATCGTCCGTCCCTTACCCCACGCCTGGTGGTTATAGTCTCCCATGAGACTTGGCCCTCTGCGACGACCACGCAACTGCCGACCTCCGGAACGACCGTTGACGGTTTTGAGCGCGAGGTCATTTGATATGTTCAAACAATCCATGCTTGGATCGAGCATTGAATCCTCTTATTCGT